>OY992884.1:39027903-39095403 GCA_963921405.1 Cepaea hortensis | reverse complement strand
TGTTTACTTCTATAGCACGTTCAATAACTATTCGCAGCATATACTCAGCATTTACTGTACCCTTTCCTTCTACAAACCCACATTGTTCTTCCCCTATTTCAGGTTGTATTTTCTTGCTCACTCTTTGCATGATAATTCGTAGCAAAATCTTTGCGATATGACTCATTATACTAATTGTTCCATGTTGATCACATTCCAAGGTTCCTGATTTCTTTGGGATTGCAATAAATACAGAGTTACATAATTCAGAAGGTATCATGTAATGTATTATAAGCTTAAGAACATTTCGAACCTCCATCTCAAAAATTGGCTGTCCTTCATTATTAAATCTAATATCATACTGTTCCTCTCTGTTATCATCATAAAAGTGTTTCACATAATCTGTCCATACACGTAGAATATGATCTTTTTTCTATTATGATTTTGCCATCTTTAGTTTTTAGACAGCCTGTTGATGTACTTGTTCTTTTATTAGTAAGTTCCTGAATTCTTTTGTGCACTAATTTGGTATTTTGACTGTTGTGTTGGTTTTCAATTTCTAAGCACGTTTTTTGAAGCCATGCTTCTTTTGCCTCCTTACATAATATTCTGACTTGTCTGTGAATTTCTTCATATTTGGCAGAATTATTTTTGTTGAGTCTTCTTGTTTCCATTAGGTGTAAAATTTCTTCAGTCGTCCATTTCTTACGACCAACCTTCTTTGATTTTGGAATAGTTGTTTCTGCAGCCAAACTGATTGAATTCTTCAACGTTTCCCATTGATCATCCACATCCTTGAATAGTATCTCTAGATCAGAAAATATATCAAATCTGTTCTGTACTTCTATGTTGAATTTGTTTTGTATTTCCTTGTCATTACTCAATGTACACAAATCATATTTAGTGTTTCCTGTTATATACTTGACTTTCTTCAACTTTATCCTCAATGTTCCTGTGAGTAATCTGTGGTCACTATAACAATCAGCACTGGGAACTGTTTTTGCTATTGTTAGTGTGTTTCGAAATCTTCTGCTAATCAGAATGTAGTCAATCTGGTTTCTAATCCTGCTATCAGGACTCCTCCATGTCCATCATCTGCTAGGGTGTTGCTTAAACCAGGTGTGTCCTACAATCATTTCCTGTTCTTTTGCCCACTCTACGAGTCTGTAGCCTCTTTCATTTCTCTCTCTTAAACAATAGTTTCCTACTGTGTATCTATCACCTTGATTTCCTACTTTTGCATTGAAGTCCCCTATTATGATGTTTATTTCTGAATTTTTACATTTCTTTAAGGCAGACTCTATGTCATTATAAAATTCCTCTACACTATCTTCACTGGATTCTCCTGTTGGGGCATATACTTGAATAATATTTATGCTAAAAGGTCTGCCACTTAATTTAACTATCTGACCGACATGGCCCAATATCCTCGAACAGATTTTGATGTTTTCCGGTTCAAAATAATTGCCACTGCCCTTTGTCGATCTTCCCCTCCAGAATAAATAATCTTAAAATCTTCATCTATCTTGATGCCTGCTCCTGTCCATCTCATTTCGCACACCCCTAAAATATTAATTTGTTCTCTTTCAATTTCTTGTTTTATGTTCTCTAATTTTTCGTCGTCGTTTAACGTCCTAACGTTCCATGTTGCTAATTTTAAAGTCTCTGTCCTTGTCTTGCGATGATCAGTCTTTAAGCAAATCATAATGTACTAGGTACTTTTAAAGAGGTAGTTAGCCATTGACTCGAGAAGAGCGCCTCTGCCTGTCGTCGTGAAACTTGAGACCATAACCAACAAATATCTGTCGGCTGCCCTCAAAATTTCATCCACCACCTGCCTTCCGTGGTTTCTTTTGAACACTTCCAATAAACGAAAACGAAATAACACCACATAATCCACAGGAAAAACACTAAAACAGCGTCATCCCGAAGAATAAATGCTTCGCGTCGTCGCCATTTTACCGGAAGTCCAAGTTTCACATCCATACAAAAGTACAGGCTCTATGTAGCAACTCAACACTCTTTTTCTCGTTTCAAATGACATCTTTTTATTGGTCAGTATGTTTTTCATCTTCCTAAAGGATACTATCGCCATGGCGATTCTTGTTCTAATCTCTTCAAGGCATCTCCCATCAGATATTATGACTGTTCCGAGATAATTGTACCGATTCACTTGTTGAAGAATATTCCCATTTACTTGTTGCGAATTCCTTGGACTGCCAGAGTAACTAACGACGACTGCCTGAAACAGGCTAACGAAACTAGAACATTATATACAACAATAAGACAGAGACAAACAGCTTTCCTCGGTCATGTGATGAGAAGAGAGGCATTGGAGAACATCGTAACAACTGGAAAGATCGAGGGAAAGAGAGGCAGAGGTAGACCAAGAGAAGTGATGCTGGATGGATTGAGACGGTGGCATGGAGGAATGTCAGCAGCAGAGTTGATCCAGAAAACCAAAGACCGAGATCTATGGAGAGCCATGAACGCCTACGCCAGCCGGCACGGCACTTGATGATGATGACTTGAGGTATTTCTTTCTTCCCAGTAACGACCATAATCTGTGTCTTTTTACAATTTAATTATTATAGCATTATTATACTTTATTATGTTTTTTCTTTTTCATATCCTTTACAGGACATCACTGTCAACAGCAGCATCTTTCATCTGTCTGTTGATCTCTTGGCGAGATTACGCTCAGTAGTTTGCCATTGATTTCTGAGCGGCCGGCTCAGTTATCCCGCAAGTCACCAGCGGGAGACGAACCGCTCCCAGTTCTCGCCCGCTACGAGACTCTGCGTGATAAACGGGATTACGGAGAAAGTGGTGTAACCCCACGGCCAGAGAGACCGGCATACTTTATTATAGAAAACAGAAATATCACAATAAAGATAATATTTCGCCTAATGAAAATGTATGTGTATTCTGTTCTTCTGTTCTCTTCTGAGTCTTCTCTCCTGTTCTCTTCTCTCAATGAGTAATGAAATGTTGGAGGTAGCGGAATTGTGAGAGGATGGTGAACATATCGTGGGAAGAAGAAACGAACACTGAAATTTAGGTGTTACAAGATCACCCATCAAAACCCTAAGGAAAGGATAAATGAAATGTTTGTGGCATATCAATTGTAGAAGTGAAATACGGAAATTAACCTATGTAGGAAAACTATGGGAATATAGGCAGAGAAAGCTTATGTGGAATGTTTGAACCGCTGGGCAATAAATACTAATGTAGTTAGTTGTGTGCTGACCTCGCTCTCAAACATGGGGAAAAGGTATGGCCATTGTGTTGTAGCTACAGGGAAACCATGCACCGTACCTCAAACGCCTTGGAACTTTGCACTGGTTTTACAGGCACTCGTCCGAGATTTCTACCATACGCTTCCAACGTACACCGTGGGTACATGGTCATCATAGAAATGAATTGGCAGTTGATCTAGGAGCCGGCTGATATGAGAAAAATCAAAGATAACCCGGGCAGAAGACACCACAATCATAAATGTGTGCATGCTCTATGTTCAAAAGTGTTGGGAGAGGAGATGAGTGTGTCAGAATATCAAAGAAACTGTTAGACATGTGCATAATCATAATTATAATATTAGATCGGGAGTGTAGGGATTGGCCAGCGAGTTGCAACAATTGTGCAGATTTCGTGTCCAGGTGATGCATTCATCTACACGGAAGGCGCTGTATTAAAGAGGAAAGAAATGCATAGGTGTTCACAGCGAAGATTAATGGATTGTGTTTAGTGCAGGAGAGTCTGGCATATGATATCACAATATCTATTCTGAGAATGGAGATGGAGGAAGTTACTGCGGCGTTCTGTTGGTTGGAGGTCAAACAGCACACACATATTGTGATTGTAATACACACTCACAGAGCCTGTCAAGAAGAGTGGAGATATGTATGTTTGGTGCAGAGCGGCATGCTTCAAATGAAAAAAAAAATGAAAGATGAAGATCATCCATTGGATCTTTTCCCCGTTGGGAAACAAGATGGCGGGATCTGTATCCATGGGTTGGGTATTAGTGCACGAGAAGGCAGATGTGGTAAGGGTCTTCATCCTCTTCTTCTTTCGTTCGCTTGAAATATGTCTATAACTGCAATGTTGTCTCTTTTTATGAATTTAACAGTCTTTGTTAGTTCACTCAGCGGCCCATTGAGTTTATCTTCCACTGTCGTCTCTCTAGGCCAGAAGGTTTGCCTGGATATGTTGTATGTTGGGCAGTCTTGGTAAGAGTCCTTTGGGATCATGTGTATAATTGTTGAAGAACATCGCCTGGAGAGAATGGTGCAGCAGGGAGTGAAGAAGTGATCTGGTAGACCAGTGGTTCAGTTGTGGGGGGGGGGGGGGGTGTTAGGGTTTCCATGGGGGGGGGGGGGGATTAAGACCACAGATAGGCAGACTCAGACTCAAACTGGATTCAGAACCACACAAAAAGAGATCGTCCCCCATTCTTGAATTATGTGTATCCCCCGATGTGTCTCCACCTTGCCGTGGTGGGGGAGTGTCGCAGAACTCAGTGGGTCCGCCTCGTGATGTTTCTGCTGAGCAAATGTCCGGTGAGACATCGGAGATTCGGGTGACGAAAATTACCAGTGAAAGGGAAGTAACCAGTAATTTGACTCAACCCGACCCGAATCGTTGCTTGCCCTTTAATAAGCTTCCAGGATGTGGATGACGGAACAGGTTTACGAACAAAACAGACTGCGCATGTCTGACGCAGTCGATTGTCCCGGAACACATGATCAGTTGGAGACAAAGGTTGCAGGCAGGCAGTCGACATTTTGGCCCAGTGCTAAGGGAGAGAGAGCAGGACGCCGTGTCTTGACGAGGGTTAAAGACTTCCGACATCATGTCCAGTTGCAGTGACAACGCTTCTCTTATCCACTGTCGTGCGGTTTGTGTGAAGGTATGTGTACAACCGTTTTAATTAACTAGTGCGGTGTCGGTGATTCAAATTATGAGATTTCGCTAACGCGTGTACGGACCGGCGCGGGAAAGGAGGTCACGTGTGAACAGTGGCAAGCGTGTAGTTTACGACTGTAAAATTAAGCCTGTGGCAAACGCGTGTGTAGCAGCATTGTACTGCTAAGAGCATGAACGGTGCTGCACAACGTAGGGGTATTACAGACTTTCAAGGCACAGACCTCGCATGGAAAAAGTCGGATGCGGATAAAGGTAAGGCCCTTCTTGCACGCTACATAGAACAGACTGACCAGAAAGACGAGCCCGCCAGACAGAGGACCACAACAACGCTCTCTCAGTTGTGCGAGAGGGTCGGGACAGACAAAGAATGGACAATCACAGTTGAGATATTGCATGCGATGCTCAAGAAATCACCTAACACCGCCCCAGGCCCAGACGGCATCCGATATGGTGACCTAATGGTGATATCAGATGATGACATGGAAGAACTGGCCAGAGAATTCAACACCAGTATCCAGAGGGGTCAGGTCAAAGAAGAATGGCTATACAGCTACTTGCTGCCGCTGCCAAAACCGAACAAAGACCACTCCAAGATAAGCGGCTACAGAATCATTACGATGCAGAATACTGTTGGCAAGCTACTGGAGAAAATTGTAGCACACAGACTTGCTTGGGACTTGGAACAGCTCGGCTGCTTCCCGCCCACACTTGGAGGATACAGACGCAACAAAGAGTCATGGCTGAATGCGGCGGTCTTTGCTCAAGATGTTTACGAAGGATTTCAGGTCAGAGAAGAGACATGTGCGGCCGCCATAGACTTAGAGGACGCATATAACAGAGTATCTTTCGAGCACTTGATGCAAACCCTCCTCAGACTGAAAGTGCACCCTCACCTTGTACGATGGATAGCTGCAGTTCTACTCCAAAAGGAAGGTGGTGCTAAGATGCGGGAGTTGGTCTTCTGAGCCGATAACGATATGTCCAGGATTGCCGCAGGGTTCACCACTGTCACCAGTACTATTCAACGCGTATACGGTGCCCATCACTGAACAACAGTTGGATGGGAGGGGTAGGACTCTATCATTCGTTGACGACATCCTCGTGTATCGACAGGGTCGAGATAGACAGGCGGTTGCCAACTATATGCAGGGCGAACTAGATCGAATTTCCTCATGGTGTGCTGATGCCGATGCCCTTGTCAACCCTGCAAAGGCAACGGTTACATGGTTTTAAGTGTACCTTCTCCTGCATTATCACACTAGATAGACGGTGCAGAGAGCAGAACCCTGCCGCTGTCAATGCAGAGGTTAACGCGCTCATCTATGATCACTCAGATAGCCCCGAAGTGCTCATCTATACAGATGGATCTGTTGTAAAGCAGCAGAGAAGTGCGTGGGCATTTACAGCCCTTTCAGCGGGCCGAACCGTTCAAGAATCCAGTGGTGCCCACTCTATGACCACGAGCAGCATGACGATGGAGGTGATGGCAGTTACACAGGCTTTCATATGGCTGGAATCACAGCATTATACCAACGTGTGTGTACTAAGTGATTCAATGAGCATGATTCAGAAGGTCGAAGCTGGATCTGTACGTAGACAGTGGACTGAGTCGCTGCGGAAGTCCGTTGTCCGCAAAGTCACCTTCATCTTCGTCCCGGGACATGCGGGAGTCGAGGGAAATGAACGAGCTGATAAATTGGCTGGCTCTGCACCCCCTGTAGATGGCCAGCCCATGGATCGTGCCGATGTTATTAACGCACTTAAAGATATGGCGAGAACAGAGGATTTTGACGCCAGTGATTCCACATCGCTTTCCAGGATGAAAGACCTGGAAGTAAGAATCGGCACAGCCAGACGCGAGAGGTACATCGGGAAAACAAAGCGCCTCGTCAACCAACACAGAACTGGCACTATTAGCCACCGGACGCTGATGCATATGCTGGGGGGAGGATCTGAGCACCTATGGACATGTCCGGAGTGCAACGAAGATACCACAACTGATAACTAACTAACTAACTGCTAAGATATTTCATAGGTTAGCAGCGCGCGGCTTATTTACAGCCCCTGTTGATCGGGAAAATCAGGTTCAGGGAAGTGAGACCTATAATTCGAGTTCACACATGGCCAACTTTATAACCTCGAGCGTCGGCGGGGCCAGCGCGGCCGAACCGTTACTCACAGCGCTAACGGAAGTAGATTAAGGAGTCGCTTCGGATATATCGAGTGATATATCGATGAACTCGGGCAAGTGCAACGAATCGAATGCACCGGTCGGCCGAACCCTCCGAGGTCGTTTCAAGGTCGTGCCGGGAGTCGAGCGTCTGATCACCTGGTGGCCGACCACTGACTTTCTTCTTGGCTTTCCTCACATCTGTCTTGTAATTAGTTCCCTCGATGGAAGGCCAGCTTAATATAGTGGTGTCCTGAGAGGTTGACAGAAGGAGAAGGGACCATTGCGACAGAATTGTTCATATTGAACATGACACCGTTCTAAATGCCCCGACCTGGGACCAGGGAGGGGGGGGGAACGGGGTGTGGATTTCTGCTACAGGGGGTGTCCTGTTCTTCCCCGAGAGGAGAGTGGGAATCAACAAGTACATCTTCAACTTATTATCTGTTGGGATTATTGCCTGACTTTAGTCTACACTCCTCTCTTCTGTCTTCCCTTCCATATATCTAGTGGTTTCACTCTCTCTCTGTTATTCTCTCAACACATACTCCGACAACAGTTTCTTTCAACAATAAACAAAAAGATTTATTAATAAAACTATGTCTGGTGTATGTATTGATTTTGTAAGTGTAGTTGATAGGGTGTTCTATGGTTGGTGTTAGAAAGAACTCTGCATGTCTATCAGCGGTGTTGTTTCTCGCCCATTCATTCTTCAAGATCACAGGACAGCACATCAAACAGGACAGAGCTCACCCGGGATTATCCGTATGCTTGAATCTGATGGTAAATCCGTTATTGAATGAAACAAAAACTGTTCACCACTGAGTCACTGTACCGTAATAAAAGTCCCGTAAGTTTATGACTGCGCTCGAGTCTGTTTCATGACGGTGCATATCCAACATCGAAAAAACCACCACCTCGTCACAGTTATTCCTATTGTCTATAGATTAATATCAATGTCTCTAATTGTCTATTCTTTCTTCTTTGTTTACTCAAGGGTATTCCTCTTCATCTCTTCTCTTTCAGGGCCTTAGAGTTATATTCGTTTGAGCATACAGTGTTCTGTATTTATTTTAACTTATTTCTTTCTTCATCGTAAATATGTTCATATTCTGTTTTGTTCCATGTAAGTACTTTGTTTACTCAAGTGTATTCCTCTTCATCTCTTCTCTGCTTTCACTAGGAGAGTGGAACCTGGAAAAGTATAACAAATCCAGTGATAAGCAGCCACCCCTTTCTACTACTTATGCAAGTGTCCTTCTCCAGCCATAATGATAAGGCTTCCGAAGTACATCCGCATAAGACATATGAATTCACCAAAGTCTAAACTATCCATAAATAGAAAGAAATGGTAATTGCTATTCACACACATCTATATTCCTATGCTAAACTATATCTAATATCTTTATACCTTATTTAGGCATCTATGTTCTTGGAATCGAAAAAACACTTAGCGAATAACACACTATTATCCCCTCTTTCCATCATTAGGGACGTGTATTTCTATTCCCACTCAAGAACATATCTCCTTCAGGTCAGTTTGGAACACACACTAAACTTACACAAAGAATCGACCCTCTTTATATCGGTCATTTTTGCCGCATAGTCCTTGACATTGCTGGACACCTCACATCCAGACTGCATTATCATTGTTAGTGGAAAATTACAGCTCGGGACCGTTTCACATCCATACTGCAATATGCTTGTCCAATAACACTGTCGGCCTTTGTCCCAAACGAATCTTTCCACTCGACCCTTTTACCTGCGCGGTTAGCCAGCCCCTTCTCCTGTCTTGACCTATAAACCCATGCGCCTGGTCTCTCCTTTGTTAACCCTTCTCCTACCTGGGTAGTCGGTGTATGCAGTCGTCCATCTGGGAATCATTAACTCTCAGTATTTCACGACATAGGCCCCCTCTTAAGAGATTAGACCGCGTCGAATCTTTCTCACTGTAGGTTTGATTCCCATGATCCACAATCCTAGTCTTCTTCCTCCGGATCTGGATGTCTGGATAAGAAATCTGCTCTTACATTCTCCTTACCCAGGATGTATTCCCTTGTGAAGTCCAGTTGCAGCAATAACGTCCATCACATCCACCGTGCGTTGAGCTTCTGCGAAGTAGCTATTAACATCACGTGTTGATGATATGATTGGATCCTCACATGGCTCCCATCATTATCCAGTAGGCGCTCTAATTGACACCCTACTATACTACTCACGACTGAAACTAGTGTTGGCTCCTCGCTCCTGTACGTCCGGTCGACCTACTTTCGACTTGCGTCAGCGACGGCTCACAATACAAACGGATTGTCCCATCCTGATTGTAACACTGCTTCCATGTCCTCTTGGTTTCCCCCGGTTTTTCCTCTGGGGAGGTTCCGTCTCGTCCTCGATGGACCGAGTCGTCTTTCCCAAATCTCCTGGACTTTTGTTTCCAGGACCATCTTGGGCGATATTGTATCTGGTCAGCCAATCTTCGGTTGGAGTCCTGGGTAATTCTCGCTTTTCCCGACGTTACCCACCCTTCTGAACTTGGTTACCGGTGAAACTTTCACTCCTGTCCTTTCCCTGACTTGTGATTTCCCTCCTCCTGTCGTTGGGTAAATCTGACCTATCACGTACTGTCCCATAGGCCCTCCTATGTTGTACTGGCGATCTCTGGTCTTCGTCTGGACTGGTAACCTTTGTCCCAATGGCTGCCATCACCATAAAGTGCGAAGCTTTGCTCCCGGATCTCTCTTCATATTTCCTAATGAGATGTCTAGGGAGATTTTTCTTCTCTTCCCCGATCCGTATTTTGTAGATGTTCTTGGACACCACCTTTTCCACAGGATAAGGTCCTTTCCATCCTACTTGGAGTATATTGGTCTCTGCTGGACTCCACACTTCCACTTTGTCTTCCACTTTAAGAGCTAGTTTCCTCTTAATTCGCTTGTTGGGTGGTGCTTTCTGGCACTCCGAACAAGACTTCACCCACCGGCGTACATCTCCGGTCATTCCTGGCCAGCAATAATGGCCGGATATTTGCTGCAAGGTCTCTCTGACACCCATATGTCGATTCTCGCCTATGATGTGTCCACTCTGAAGAATGTGAGGACGGTGGGTCTCTGGAACCACCCACTGCTCATGCAGGTTATCTCCCCTCCCAGCTCTCCGATAGAGTAGTCGATTCTTCAGAAAGTACTGTCCCCGTTCTGGTAGCTCAGCACTTCTTTGCAGCTTCCTGTAGCAAGGATGCAACGTAGTATCCTTCCTCTGGGCAGTATGCAATTCTCCTATCCCTGAGTTGTCGCATAGTGTCTCTGCCTCTTTTTCCTTCCCCTGAGATCCACTGACTACTGTTCCCTTGTGGGTTGGCTGTTTGGGCATCCCCAAAAAGACATATTTCGTGCCAATGATCATTGGAAATAAGGAGTCAGATAATACAGCAGCGGGAATAATGCCCGTGACGTACCTGGATTTAATCTCCACCTTGGCGATTGGCAGCGTCATGGTAACAGCACTCCTCATTGCCGGCTGTATTTCTATGGTCTCCCCTGTAAGTTGGTCTGGGCTTACCAAGCTGGCGTCCACCACCGCTTCCCCATCCAAACCTGTATCGTAGAGACAAGCAACCTGTTGGCCATTGACTTCAATCAGTTCAACCGCAGGTGGTCTCTCTTGGTCCTGAGTGTCTTTCATCTCCTTGACCGTTTCCTTGCCTTCCTCTTTTAATTCCTCGAGGTTGGTTATGCAATTGGCGTCGTTTGCCTTGCATCCGCAGTCCACAGTATTATGTGTTGTCGACTGGTAGTGAGTGCACCCTGTTCCCTTCCTAGGTTTCCGTGTGTCCTTTTTGTTCCTTTCTCCTTCGCCGACCTCAGCCTTGTCTGTGATCACCGATGTAGGAATCACTTTGCATGCTGCGAAGTAAGAACTTTTAGGTTTCGATCTGCAGTCCTTCGTGTTATGCGATGGTACCTTGCAGAATGAACACCACCTCTCATACCACTGTCGTTTCGCTGGAGAATTCAAGGTGTTCTTGTTTCCTTCCTTCACCTTCTCTGAACTCTCCTCTGTGTGCTTTATATAAGGTTCCCCTTTTTCTCCTTCCCAGTTTTTAGGTTTCGTTTTCTCTGGTTTCTCCTGACCTTTTGTTTGTGTACTTAGTTCCTCCGCTTCACCATGTACTTCCACGAATCGTTCCGCCAGCTTATTCACAACATCAATCCGTTCCGCCCCTTGTTCTCCTAAGAAGGTTCTGAGAGGTTTCGACATTTGCTTTCGCATCTGGTCTACCACCATCATCTCTTCGAGACTCTCATAATCCCTCTTGAATTCCGCCAAGTCCATCCATTTCTGGAGATAGGATTTCAGCCTTAGACTGTAGGCGGCGAATAGTTCTCCCGGCTCTCGTCTAGCCGATCTAAACTTCTTCCTATACGTTTGTGCTGTGATGTCAAAATGTTTCATCAAAGCGGCTTTTAATTCCTGGTAATTATTTTCCTGTCCTGGTGGTAAGCGTGTGTACACCTCAAATCCCGACCCGATTAATCCCTGGGATAATTTAAGAGCCCACCTGCTCCTATCCAGTCCCATAGCGACTGACATTGCTTCGAAACGAGATGCGTACTGGTCAAAGCGTTCCTTAGACTGATCGTAGACAGCTAAGGGAAACTTCATGGCATGGTAACCATGTCCACTCATGTTGGTTGCCCCAGGTGAAGATGAACTTCCTTCTGCTGCATCTATTTCACCCTTAGTTTGTGTCTTGAGCTCCAACTCTTTCAAGCGGTATTCATGTTCCATTTCCAGTTTCTTGGTCTCCTGGTCCATTTTCTTGGCCTCTTGTTCCATTTCCAGTCGCTTGGTCTCCTGGTCCATTTCCAGTTTCTTGGCCTCCTGGTCCATTTTCTTGGCCTCTTGTTCCATTTCCAGTCGCTTGGTCTCCACCTCTATTCTTCTCACTTCCAACTCGGCCTTCCGCTCTTCTCGTTCCGCTTGACGAATCTCTCGCTCTCTTTCCTGGATGTAATCAGTTAGCTCGGACCCAGCTAAACCAATTGCCTCCCCGTTGGCCCTCAGTTCGGCTGTAGTTACTTTAGGAGTTGCCATAGTTAAAGCAGGTAAGTCAGCACGTTGCGTAAAGACACCTCAAGGCAGTAAAAAAGTACTCACTATACAATTATTATATTCCAATTAGACCCTATATCATGAATCTATCTAATATTATATATCTACAACACCACACAGTACATCACAACCATTCTCTCATCCACAAGAGGAGATATAGGATAAAGACTTATGTAGACGTGTGACCGTGTGACTAGGTATGTAATGTGTCTTACCACCTATCCACATTCACTCTGTCTGGAACTTTCTCACTGTAAAGTCACCAGCATTAATGAACTGTTTCTACCATAAATGTAATGGCACCATATATCCAATGGACGTCCTTCCATTAAAAGTCATCAATATATATTTCTTTTCCTTTTATTCCAATCAGTATGTCCCAACATGCAGGTACTCCGCTATGCCTATGCCCTGTTATGCCCAGGTCATATGGGTATTTTTCCTACCCCGCTCGCTCCACCAATTATGTCCTGTTCTTCCCCGAGAGGAGAGTGGGAATCAACAAGTACATCTTCAACTTATTATCTGTTGGGATTATTGCCTGACTTTAGTCTACACTCCTCTCTTCTGTCTTCCCTTCCATATATCTAGTGGTTTCACTCTCTCTCTGTTATTCTCTCAACACATACTCCGACAACAGTTTCTTTCAACAATAAACAAAAAGATTTATTAATAAAACTATGTCTGGTGTATGTATTGATTTTGTAAGTGTAGTTGATAGGGTGTTCTATGGTTGGTGTTAGAAAGAACTCTGCATGTCTATCAGCGGTGTTGTTTCTCGCCCATTCATTCTTCAAGATCACAGGACAGCACATCAAACAGGACAGAGCTCACCCGGGATTATCCGTATGCTTGAATCTGATGGTAAATCCGTTATTGAATGAAACAAAAACTGTTCACCACTGAGTCACTGTACCGTAATAAAAGTCCCGTAAGTTTATGACTGCGCTCGAGTCTGTTTCATGACGGTGCATATCCAACATCGAAAAAACCACCACCTCGTCACAGTTATTCCTATTGTCTATAGATTAATATCAATGTCTCTAATTGTCTATTCTTTCTTCTTTGTTTACTCAAGGGTATTCCTCTTCATCTCTTCTCTTTCAGGGCCTTAGAGTTATATTCGTTTGAGCATACAGTGTTCTGTATTTATTTTAACTTATTTCTTTCTTCATCGTAAATATGTTCATATTCTGTTTTGTTCCATGTAAGTACTTTGTTTACTCAAGTGTATTCCTCTTCATCTCTTCTCTGCTTTCACTAGGAGAGTGGAACCTGGAAAAGTATAACAAATCCAGTGATAAGCAGCCGCCCCTTTCTACTACTTATGCAAGTGTCCTTCTCCAGCCATAATGATAAGGCTTCCGAAGTACATCCGCATAAGACATATGAATTCACCAAAGTCTAAACTATCCATAAATAGAAAGAAATGGTAATTGCTATTCACACACATCTATATTCCTATGCTAAACTATATCTAATATCTTTATACCTTATTTAGGCATCTATGTTCTTGGAATCGAAAAAACACTTAGCGAATAACACACTATTATCCCCTCTTTCCATCATTAGGGACGTGTATTTCTATTCCCACTCAAGAACATATCTCCTTCAGGTCAGTTTGGAACACACACTAAACTTACACAAAGAATCGACCCTCTTTATATCGGTCATTTTTGCCGCATAGTCCTTGACATTGCTGGACACCTCACATCCAGACTGCATTATCATTGTTAGTGGAAAATTACAGCTCGGGACCGTTTCACATCCATACTGCAATATGCTTGTCCAATAACACTGTCGGCCTTTGTCCCAAACGAATCTTTCCACTCGACCCTTTTACCTGCGCGGTTAGCCAGCCCCTTCTCCTGTCTTGACCTATAAACCCACGCGCCTGGTCTCTCCTTTGTTAACCCTTCTCCTACCTGGGTAGTCGGTGTATGCAGTCGTCCATCTGGGAATCATTAACTCTCAGTATTTCACGACAGGGGGATCACCCTGTATATTTATTTGGAGTTATTGGATTGTGCCTACGTCCTGGTACGACATCAGCGTTGGCGGATAACAGGAAGGGGGTGAGGGAGTACTGCCATTAGCCCTCCTTAAGGGCGATTCTATCTATAAGTACAACTAACTCACTAACCACATGTGTTGTCTAGCTATGTTTCAGCAGAGACCCATATCTCCGACACCAACCGTGACCCAGTCCTACGTTCGTCTGAGAAAGAGGATGTAGGTGGACAGCTGCCACTTTGGTTCTAGGTCCAGTCTGTCCTCGACCATTGCAGCAGTCAGTGAAGGAGTGCGGCCCTTATGGGAAGGGTCCACACGTCTGAGTAAGGAGGACTTAATTATATCTGCTGTGGGTAAGTCTGATTCATGGGGCTCTCACTGAGTGTTATCCTCCACAGGTTCTATCGTGTTGAGAGCAAAGCCATGATCTGGGGACGAGTCCAGTGATCCGGACTAGGGCGATAGCCGGTGTGAACAGCTTGGAAGGCCACTACCTCAGCGAGCAGTACTTACAATCGAGAGTACGTCTCAGGATGGGCTCCAGCTAACGCCTCGCCCACTCCACGTCTGATAGCCCAGGTTATGTGCCATGACTGCAATATATCGCCTTGTTCGTTACTACAGCTGGGCAAGTATCTGATTGTTGTTAGTGTCCCCACTGTGAGCCTGACTGACTGCTTCATGCCAACTAGCTATGATGTCTCCGCTACCAAGTGCCTGGTACCCTATGGTGCCTGATATTGTGGAAGAACTTGTGTCTGTTTTGAACTCTATCTAACGTGACACGTTTCAGCGGGAGAGGTATCTGTGCTGTGATATCTGCGCTATGAGTCAGAGGATCTGCGCAGGTTGCATAGACAGTTAGGACTGCTACTACCATTGAGTGAGAGATCACCCTCTTGCTATACCCGCAGTACCATCAGACTTTTCCAGACGCTTCAGAGGAGTGTTCTAGTTCCTCAGCTTCCGAGAGACAGTCTTTATCCCTACTCTAAGGTGATCCAGACTTCAGGGACGTCATCCACCGGAGGTCCCAAGTACCAGTGAGTCAACTTGCCAGCCATCCCATCCAAGTGGAGAAACCTATACCTGGAGGGAGACCTGAGAGACTTGGTGAGCGTGTCTGACTTACCCAATAGTGTGACTTGAGGCCCTGACGATGATGACACTTCCTCCAGGAGGCTGCTCGATCCTTGCCACGTCTTATCTCGCATAGATACTGCAAGGTCTATCTCAGAATCATCATCATTCTCATTCATCCATTCATCTTGTATAAAACACCATATTGTTAACATAGTTAGCTGCCAGAGTTGCGTCATGAGTTCAGGACGAAGTTTGAAAGGGGTAACGTCCCTTGGTTGAGAGTGAGGGAGATATGGTTCCAAGGGTCGAAGGGATTGGTGGACTGAGGTCACCTATGTCCCAGGGCTAAAGGTATCCCGTTGTTAAAGTGTGATAGCAGGTTCCCCTCACCCCAGGGAGTGCTACGACAGGGAGCTTGCGTGTCCCACTGACCCCAAGCGCTATGCCGATGGATATTAACTACATATTGGACAGCTCTTAGGATAGGGACCAGACTAAGAGAGACCTGCTCTGCAGGTAGACTGAGGATAGCAGTCAAAAGTTTAAATCAGGCCCACAAAGGCAGAAGTTCTTGGTCCGGACACAAGGACTAAGGCTCTCGCTGAGGGATAAGGCTGAACGCCTCTAAGCCATTAATCCTTGGACCTGAGAGCCGGACCGATACAAACCTACCGAAAAATGGAGGAGAGAGGCTGAGCACGCTACATGCTTAGTTCAGATACTTATTTCGAAGGTTCTCAGCTTGGGGATCTAAGGGATCCCCGGATGAAAGGGCCTGGCCGTTTTTAGCTCACCGCTGCACGGAGGTAAGGTGCTGAGCCGGCAGCACATGCAGCCTACCTCGTGAGCACTAAAGGAAGAAAAGCGCCCCAGTCGCACGAAATGGTTACGAAAAATGTCTGTATCTATGCTCAGTAGAGTGTAGTCAAAGGTGGAAAAACGTCTCAATAACACGAAATGGAACGCTTGCCTAGCGAATCCATTGCGTGATCCGAAGTCCGAAGCGAAAGCTTACCTAGTGGATGTCGTCTGCAGACTGTCCGTTCCTGGTTTGTTCTTGACCGACCAGTGGCAAGCGAAAGGCCCAATACATAGAAGTGAGGAATCAAAGCAGCCATGAGCAGGACGTGGCAATTCCTCGGGTGAGCCCAGTCTCAGAGCAGTATGTGCCGGCTCTGCAATAATGGAAGCCGCCTTGGATAGCAGGGAACGCCCATGGTCTGCCCCTGCCTTCCCTTGCGGGCTGACCATGATGTCTCTGACCGTTCTGTTTTGATCAGCTGAAATGTGGGCGACATCACAACAATAAGTCTAACGTGTCTCGAAACCCGAGGAAGGCTAACCTCATTAAAAATGCCCGCCGAAGCCGGTAGTGCCGTCCTACGGGTGGCAAAATAAAAATTGGAACAGCTCTGACGGACCAACGACAAGCACATATCCGAACCGAAAACTCGCTGATGGGTTACCGTCTGCAGACCTGCCTTGTTTGTGCGGGAACGGCCCGGGGCGAACGAAATGCCCAATATATTGAAGTGAGGAATTAAAGCAGCCATGAGCAGGACGTGACGATTCCCTCAGTTAGCCCAGCACCACGGCGCTATGTGTCAGCTATGCAATTATGGAAGCCACCCTGAATGGCGGACAATGCCATGGACTGTCCCTGCCTTCCTTTGAGGGATGACCGTTAAGTCTTCGACTGTTCCAACTTGACCAGCTGGGATGTGAACGGTACCACAAAAGTGAGAGTCTCCAAGGAATGCTAACCTGGTCAAAAATGCACGCTAAAAGCCGGATGTGTTGGCCTAAGGGTTTCAACCCAAGGGTGCATAACGAGACACACCGCAATCGCATCTGAAGAGAAAAAAAAACATTCCGGATGAACGCAAAGAAGAAGAAGAAGAATTATGTGTCAGCGTTGCGTACAGTTGTGTCTCTGATCTGAGGATATTACGCGTACTCGTGATGTTAAATTCCCATATTATTTCAAAGATCGCGTTGATACAAGAACCGATTATTTGATATTGTTTTACCTCAACTTTACGGTTCTTTACTTCTCGCCCTTCTGAAATTCGATTTATAATGTAAGTAGACCCGCAAATCACGTTTTATATAGATGTCTAGACTTGTTCTGGTATGTGATATTAAATTTAGCTTCCATTTTTATGTATACTGTGTAATTTTCGACTATGAAGGTCGGAGGGATCATCTCAAACTAAAATGATGAAGATCGCATGCTGTAATGTGATATTTCAATGGTGGGAAATAATCGTTATCTTGTAATACTCCTGTCAGCCCAGTTCTGGAGCCCTACCGGAAGAGCCAACCCACCATCCTGCCACTCACACGGCCACACTCAGCTGTCCCCTTCAGGACAACAGGTTTTTTTTTTATAATATAGATATAAATATATACAATGTAGAAAGGTTATCTGGCCTTCCCTGTTCTGCATATGAACTGTCTGACCAGCCGCTGTATTTCTGGGTTGCTGGCACTCCGTCATTGTCACTGGAGACCCAGTTTTGATGAAGTAATCTCTCAGATCCCTTCGCTCACTGTTGTATTTGTCGCATGCTAGTAAATAGTGTTCAATGGTGTTGTTTTCTAGGCATGCTCTGCAGAATGTGTTTTCTCTTGCGTCTTTAAAGTATCCAGGTCTGATTTTCCACACCTGTCTGTTTGCCGACGCTTTCATGTTGGTCTTGACTTGTGGTTTATAGCTGGGCTCGCCCAGTTCCTGGTATTCATGACGACCTCTAGCGCTGTCTTGCCACTGTTTCCTCCATTCTTGGAGTATGTAGTTTTTGATGATACTCTTTCCTTCTACTTTTCCTAGGCCTGTGCTGATTTTCGCCGCTCTGTCTGCTTGTTCGTTTCCCGGGATACCCCTGTGAGCTGGTAACCATCCGATGGTGACTTGGCATCCCATGTACCTGAAGTTGGTGGCTGTCGCTAATATCTCCTCTTTTATGTCGGGTCTGTTTCCTCTAGCGAAGTTCCCGAGCGTTTGTACTGAGCACAGGGAGTCAGTTAATATATATATAGTCTCAGCGGTGGCTTTTCGGCTGTAATCTCCAGTCCTTTCAGTATGACCGTGCATACTGCTGTCTGGTCTGTTAGTTTGAACTGTTTCTTCAGTTTCCAGTCTGGGACCACTACTCCTGCCCCTACCTGACCCTGCTCGTTCTTGGACCCGTCTGTTTATATTATGAGGTTGTCCTTACTGATTTCTTCTATGTACGCCTCGGCGGCGTCTCTTGCATATGTGTCCTCCGTGTCCTTGGTGATGGTCTTTGTTAGGCTAGCGTCTGTGAATGGGACGGTTAGTTTCCATGGTGAGATTGTTGGCTTGAACCGTCTTGTCTGTTTCGGGATTTCTGCTAGCTCGATTTCTTCCTCCATCTTCTCTCCTGCTTCCTATCCTGCCGGTCTTTGCAGTTTTACTATTATTAGGATGCCTCCCCATTTGCTGCGGTTGTCACTGAATGTTTGGTATCCAGGGTGGTATTTGTCTTGTGCTACATTTAACCAGTAGTTATACGTCAGCTGTTTACGCCTCAGACTCAGTGGTAGTACACCCAGTGCTGCCTCCATGGTTTCTTTGGATGTCCCTTTTCCAGCTTCAAGGATGGTGTTTAACGCTTGGGTCTGCATAGTGTCTAACTTCCTCTTGTTGGTTTCTGATGCTGAGTCGTACACAATGCTGCCATATTCTAGCTTGCCTCTGATAAATGCTTTGTAGAACATCAGCATTGTTTTGGTGTGGGGACCCCAGCCGTTTCCTTTTATCACCCGCAGTAGGTTGCCTGCTTTCTTGCATTTTTCTAATGTCTGACATATGTGTTTTGACCAGTTCATCTGTTCGTCTAGGGTCATTCCCAGGAAGACTGTACGGCTTGTTCTATTAATAGTTATCCCTTTTATCTGTATTTTGTAGTCCTCGTTAGAATTTATCGTCTTCTTGTTACTAAATACCATGCTGACTGTTTTATTGGTGTTGTTTATATTGAAGCCCCATTCGTCCATCCATGCGGTTAGTTTGTCTGTCTGTTTTTGGAGGGGTCCTCGAGAGGTATTTGCAGACTTTCCACTCCTCCATATGGTGCAGTCGTCCGCGAATTGTAATAGTCCTGTTCTCTGATCTTGGATCTCCTCTGTCAGGTCATTCACCAGTATTGAGAAGATTGTTGGTGAGATGACCGAACCATGGGAGATACCGTTCTCTTGCGCATATGTGTCGGATACGGATGCCGAGGTTGCGGTTTAAACCCCTATATAGATAAGCTGGACTAAAATGTTAACTTCTCGTCCTTGACTTGGGGACCTCCCAGATCGACCCAGCCTGAAATAGGTACCAGAAAATGTCGGGGAAAGCACAGGCAGCCGGCATGGCACTGACCTCTTCAACCCTGGAGTATCGGATGATGTAAAAAATATGAGATTAGCACCTTATACCCAATAAGCCTCAAAGCTTGTAAAAGCGTCCTGTAGTTATTTATAAACAGTCGTCATATGCATACCTAAGGTGTATTTTTAATGACTGTGGAGGTTTTTGAAAACATTGCCGTTCCAAATTTAGTATTCACTCGATATGGAGTTCGTGCAACATAAAAGGTAAATACAAAACTTGGAATGGCAATATTTTCAAAAACTCCACAGTCATTAAAAATACACCCTGTATTCTCACCAGTTAAAGAAGAATGAACACTTATGGGTTGCCCGGTGTGAAGTGATTGTCAGAGTCCTGGATAACTGTGAGAGGGGACACAGGGCAAGGACCGGACATAGAAAGAGCATGGGTAGAGTAGGACATGAACTGCATACCCAGTGGGAGACAGGACATCGGGTTAGAGACTGGACACGTCCTTGAGTGACAGTCCAACCTTGGACTAAACGACCCGAGACGTCAGCCGTCCACAGACGGGTGAAGGACAGAACGACACCAGAATACCAAGACACCCGACGTGGCACGGACGACACGTGGGTCAAGTACCACGTGACCACAGACCAAGACAAGAGAGATCAGACGAACTTTGACGGTGGTTGAGAGAGGAGTGTTGTGGGGGTTACCTATTTGAGAGAGTGTGCTGAATGCCTCATGCTAGAGATTTACTATTATTGTGAGAGTGCCTATAGGAGACAGCCTGTGCGCTAATATTCAAAGGAATTGTGATACTGGAGAGCATGAGTGCTTGGCTGACTAATGTTCATGTGATTTACTAGTTTATCAGAGCATGATTATGACTTATGTCAATGAGTATTATGCTTAATAAATTGTCAAAGAGAATCCAGTTTTGACGACTCATTTGCATATTATGTATTATATAAACTTGCCACATCTTTTGTGACGAGCTATAACTGTTTGAGACGGTGACAATGATAATAATTTGTAAATAACACAGAAGGCATTTAAATTTTACATTGATGTTATTGTAATTTAAACCACATGTCACAGTTTTTAACCAATAGAGGGTTAGGTAATTTATTCAAATACTGACAGATATCAGCAAGTCAATATTTCAGCCAGGAACTAAATAATAGACTCTAAATCACAAACCTTAAACATGTACAAGTGAAGAGCCCCTTTTCACGCTTTGAAGAGTCCTGGATACATGGTGCCAACTCCATATTTAGAGACCGATCAACCCTAGTGGGAGATGTGGTCAATATCACGCTGAAAAAGTCACTTGAAAGTCGACTTCATTGCACCGGGTTTAATCCCATATGGCTCAGTTTCATTCCGAAGCGAACTGCAGAAAGCGCCGCACAAAGCACAAACTCCGTAGCTCCAGCGACGACACCAGGAGTCTCCGAAAAAAATACACTCGTGAACAGAAGGACGTGGCCCGGAATCGAACCCACAACCTTCGGAGCGCGAGTCAGAAGGCTTGATCACTTCGCCACGGAGACTCCCTTATCGAGACTGCAATATCACGCTGCCCGACTTTAATTGCCTGGAAATTTCTGGTACTCTTTTTTCAGGCTAAGTGGATATGGGTTTGCAGGTAAAAATTCTTGCCGTAGGTCAGCAGGTCAACACTCATTCTTAAACATCCGGTATGCTGATGCCGAGGTAGGTGGTTCAACACATACACTGGTCAGTTGGATTAACATGTTGACTTCTCGTCCTTGGCTTGGGTACGTAAATTACAAGTACCTTTGAAGTCGGAGTGGGTAAGAGTTAGATGGCGAGGGAGACTGGTAATAAGGAAAGCTAATCCACACGCAAACTTCAGTCCAGTGCTACTAAAACTGACGTGTATATACATCACTTGAGTTTAAAGAGAGCGAGCGACCAAAGAAATCCTGACCTCAAAGGAGATTTGAACACAATGCCACCATGTCAGTCGGTACAGCATGCTAGCCAATGCATGACTTTGGCCTCCAAATCACACCCCTGACTATATCCAACATTCTAGTCCAGATATACACATTCTACTCCAGATATATAAACATTCTAGTCCAGATATACACATTCTAGTCTAGATATACACATTCTAATAAAGATATATACGCATTCTAGTCTAGATATATACTCATTCTAATAAAGATATATACGCATTCTAGTCCAGATATATACACATTCTAGTCCAGATATATACACATTCTAGTCCAGATATATACACATTCTAGTCCAGATATATGCACATTCTAGTCTAGATATATACACATTCTAATCCAGATATATACACATGCTACTCCAGAGATATACACATTCTAGTCCAGATATATACACATTCTAGTCCAGATATATACACATTCTAGTCCAGATATATACACAGTCTACTCCAGATATATAAACATTCTAGTCCAGATATATACACATTCTAGTCCACACACATACACATTCTAGTCCAGATATATACACATTCTAGTCCAGATATATAGACACTCCAGTCCAGATATATACAAACTCCAGTCCAGATATATACACATTCCAGTCCAGATACATATACATTCTAGTCCATATATATATATACACATTCTAGTCCAGATATATACACATTCTATTCCAGATATATACCCATTCTAGTCCAGATATATACACATTCTAGTCCAGATACATACACATTCTAGTCCAGATGTATACTAGTTCTTAAACTGGACCTGAACTTCCAGGTCAAGCCGGCCTAGATTGGGTACCAGGAAACATCGTGGGAAGTAAAGACCACCACTGTGACGCTGGTCACATGACACACCGTGTGCTGATTGGTCTATTCAAAACATGGGTCTAGTTTAGATTTTCCGCGGGGGTGGGGTAGGGGTGGGGGTGGGGGATTCAGATTATTTAAAGATCGCGGTAATACATGAACCGATTACTTGATATTGTTGTTCCCTTCATACTTTAAGTTTCTGTACTTCTCGCCCCTTATGAAATTACGTTTTATAACGTAAGAAGACCCACAAATCACGTATTATGTAGACCTCTAGACTTGTTTTAATACGTGTTATTAAATTTAGCTTCCATTTTTACGTATAGTATGTATATGGGGGGGGGGGAATTTATATAGAGGAAATACGAAAAAAAGGGTGGGGGGATGAAATTCTGAACATATAGTGAAAGAATGCATGGGCCAAACAAGTTTGAGAACCACTGTCCTATAATAATAAATCATACAATTCAACTGCACAAGCGTTTCCCTAGTTGCTTAGGACATATTTAAAATACCATAATAACATGATTGATAGTAATGCCTTGATTGAACACCAGCATTTTCAGCTGTTGTCGATGTTCTTGGCAAGATTACGTTCAGAAGTTAAGTTTGCCATTGCTTTCTGAGCGTCTGGCTCACATACCACGTAAGTAAATAACGCGACGCGATCCACTGCCGAATCTCGCGCAGCTGTGTTCCTCACGTGCATATACGAGATTACGGAGAAAGTCGTTAACTCCTTTGCCAGGGAGTGCTGCGATTGATCACTATAACTACACTTATTAGTAATTCTGTTCAAGCATTCTGCGGAATTATCAGATTTTTTGGGGTTTAAAGTTGCATATCCCACAGGACGTTGCAGTCAACACCAGCATTATACTGCCGTTTTTGATGTCTTGGCAAGTTTTTACGTTCAGTAGTTTGCCTTTGCTTTCTGAACAACCCGCTCCCATACCAACACGTTAAAACCAGCGCGACACGGTCTGCAATTACCAGATAGCTCAATTAAAATCACAGATTAACAATTTGTAGGGGATATAATCATCTAATAATATTGCAAGGGAGATAACTAAAATTTCAAAAACAAAATAATATACCGCTATAATATTATTAAATTACTTACAAATCTCGTCAATATTTTTCAAGAAATGAAAAACCTAACATTAGAGTCTGTAAATTTAATTAACATAAAAGTACTTATAGAATTCTTAAAGACAAGTTTGTGAATCTTTATGTACTTAAACTTTATAATTAACTTTTTCGTTCCACATTTATTATTGAATAAGTAAATGTAAACTTTTAATGATACCAATGGACACATGGTGTTGAAATCCCCTTTGTGGGGAAATACATTTTTTGACTGGCCTCCTAGGACCACATAACATTTAAAGAAAAGTCATCATCATCATCATCATCATCTTCCACTTCTGCCGTCAAGCGTCGTGGGGAGGAATAATTTGCGTTCCAGCGTCCGGTGGACGGCACTGGATAGTGTCATTCCGTGTGGTTGTACAATGTCTCTGATGTCGTCAATCCATTTTCTTCTTGGACGTCCTCGTGGTCTCGTCGCAGATGATCTTTGATGTAAGGCCAGTGATGGTAGTTGCTGATGTTGCATTCTAACAACATGGCCAAACCACTTGATCTTCTGTCTTTCAATAAATGTGGCACAAGGTGTTGATCCCACAGTCTGTCTGATAGTAACATTCCTTACTCGGTCTCGGATTGTTAAGTTGGCAGCTCTCCTCAGGCATCTCATTTCGCAGGTGTTGATCTTGCGAAGGTGTAATTTGGATAAAGTCCAGGTTTGAGATTGGTAGCATAGGGTTGGTGTGAATATGCTGTTTATTATCTGTCGTTTTGCGGACATGGGTATGTTTGGATGTTTCAGTAAGGGTGACAGTTGATATGTAAGTGCACTAGCTTTTTGACATCTGATTTCAATTTCTCTGTCTAATCTGCCATCTTCTGTGATCATACTTCCAAGGTATTTGAATTCTTTAACTTGTTTCAGAGGTGTGTTATTTATCTGTATACTTAGTGGGCCTGGCGATCTGCTAACTTGCATTACTTCGGTTTTGGCTGTGTTTATACTCATATTGTATCTGCTGCAGGTTGAACTCAGATTAGTAATATGATTTTGTAGTCTGCCCTCGTCGCTGTAAAACAGGCACTGATCATCTGCAAATAGAAGTTCATTTATTCCCTGTGGGTCAGTTGTTTCATCTGGAGTTAAGAGTTCTAAATTTTCTGAATCTGGTCTGTCGAGACTTGCTTCTTTGGAAATTCTGTCCATGTAGATATTGAATAGCAGGGGAGAGAGCACACATCCCTGTCTCACTCCTGTATTGACTGTGAACATATCTGATATACCTTCCTGTGTTCTTATTGCACTTTGGCTCGAGTGGTACATGGCTATGATGTTTTCTAGCAGTTGCCCTTCTATCCCATAGTCTTCAAGGATGGTCCATAATTTGTATCTGTCTACTCTATCTAAAGCCTTTTCCTGATCTACAAACACAATATTCTGCTGGTCACTATATTCAATAGTTTTTTCACAAATTTGTCTAAGTGTAAATAATGCATCAGTGCAACTTTTACCTTTCCGAAAACCGAATTGTGCTTTGCTTAACTGTTGTTCAACTATTGGTCTAGCTCTTTGTTCCAAAAGTTTTGCATACATTTTCCCTATATGGCTCAGGAGTGATATACCTCTGTATGTTTCGCACTCTCTCATATTGCCTTTCTTTTTCCATATTGGTAATATTATTGCCTGTTGCCAATCATCTGGGACTTTTCTTTCTTCCCATACTATATTAAAAAGTCTTGTTAGCCATTTAACTCCTGTTTCCCCACAGGACTGAATAGCTTCTGTGGTTATTCCATCTGGACCTGGTGATTTGTTTTTAGGACTTTTCTGTATAACTGCTTTGACTTCTGCAGGTATGAAATTTGGTTCTTGCCGGCCCTGGCATTTAGGCACAAAAGTGAGGTTTTCTATGTTATCTGTGGGGTTAAGTAGTTCTTGAAAGTATTCTGCCCACCTTGCTAGTCTTTGTTGTGGATTAAATATTGGCATACCTCTTTTGCTGTTTATGATGGTGGTTGGGTTGTAACATGCATCTCTGTTTCTAAGTGTGGTGACACGTTTATAAAATTCTCTTGGGCAGTCTTTGCTAAGGGTCGCCATCTGTTCACCGTATATTCTCCAGGATTCATCTTTAGATGCTCTAATTGTTCGTTTGGCATTACGTCGTGCTATTCTATAAGTAATATAGTCCTGTTCAGATTTAGTTGTGATCCACTTTTTGAATGCTACCTTCTTTTTGAATATGCTATCTTTAACTTCGTTGTTCCACCAGGCTGTTCTTAATCTTTTGTCCTGCCCTACTTTCTTTGTTCCACATTTATTTTTCAGTGTGTCGAGCATGGCAGTCTTGAAACATGTCCATTCCTTATCTACGTTTGAGTGGTCATCAGGGATGTTCTTATGTAGGTTTTGGATTTCTTGATTGAATTCGTCTTTAACCGTATTTTCCTGCAGCCTCCTATAATTGATGACATGTGTTGTTAACTTTTTGTTTCTTATTTTCCTGTGTGGTGAAATCTTCTTTATTATGACTGGCTTGTGATCAGTATCAACATCTGTATTTGGGAGTGCTCTTGAATCTAATAGTAGCCTTCTGTCTGATTTCCTAATTAGAATAAAGTCAATTTGGGATGCTTGGTTTATGTCATTCCATTTATACCAGGTTTTGGTGTGGCTACGACGATGTTGAAAAAAACTATTTGCTATTATTAGTCCATGTTCCGAACATATGTTAAGTAGATGTTGACCATTAAAAGTTAAAGAAAAGTAACCACACATATCCCAAACTTTGATAACATTAACTAAGAAATGGGAAGACTGAATATTACCATGTTAGGTATATGAGAGACCAGAGAGCATTATTATTCATCCATCATGTGCCATGCCGAAAGCGTGGGCTGTCATGACTCGTCATTTCACTCGACCACCAGAGTCGTGGATCAGCTCAGTGTCCCTGTCTTGACCATGCCATGTGGCCAAGCCATCCAGGTATTTACTTCTCTGTCTTCCCCTTTGTCTGTTCCCTTCGATCTTACCAGTTGTCACCAAGTTCTCCAATTCATGTCTTCTCATAACATGTCCAAGCAATTGTGACTGTCTACATCTAATTTCTCTAATCAATTTACGATTTCCATTTGTTTCCCGTAGTACTTTGTCACTGGTTTTTCTGTCTGTCCATGGTACTCTTTGCATTCTCCTCAGAAACCACATTTCTACAGCCATCAGATGTTTTTCAGCTTGACTGTTCATTGTCCAAGTTTCACATCCATACAAAAGTATAGGCTCTGTGTATCCCCTCAACAGTCTTTTTCTCGTTTCAATTGACATCTTTTATTGGTCAGTATGTTTTTCATCTTCATAAAGGCTACTTTCGCCATGGCGATTCTTGTTCTAATCTCTTCCAGGCATCTCCTATCAGATGTTATGACTGTTCCGAGATAATTGTACCGATTCACTTGTTGAAGAATCTTCCCATTTACTTGTATAATTACATTGTGGTATTTCTTTCCTCCTAGTGATGACCATAATGATATATATACTCATTCTAGTATATATATATATATATATATATATATATATATATATATATATATATATATATATATATATATATATATATATATATATATATATATATATATATATATAATCATTCTAGTCCAGATATGTGTCCACAAATGTCTTAGAAGACTTCTAAACATCCACTGGACAGACTTCAGAACCAATTCGCAAATAAGACAAGAGACTAAATCAAATCAAATCAAATCAAATCAACTTTATTAGGGTCACAAATTGGGCGCGCAGGCCCGTCTTACATTCGGCCCTTCCAATCACTCGTCTTTCGTTCATCAAGAGCATTATACATTTACATAGGAAGATAAAATAAACATTGTGAAATGAATGTTGTAAACATAAACAAGGCTAATTACCATGTTATGAAGCCCATCTCCCACCTATCCATACATCACCCCACCCACACAACACCCCCACCTACCCACACACACGCGCACCAAGGGACACATACACACCCCCACCTACCGACACACACGCACACCAAGGGACACATACATACCCCACCAACCGACCCATCCCCCTCCCGCACATCCCCCACCCACACACACTGCCCTTACCTGATCCCCCAACCAAAATACACTCGCCACCCACAAACATTCCCCCACCAACCCACACATCCTACGCCCATCCACATACACATACTACCCCTCACATCCTCTCCCCACCCACACCTCAAACCACCCATCCCCCAGCCACATCTCCATCGACAACATATTCCCCACCCATGCACACAATCCCCCACCAACCCACACATCGCACATCCACTCACACATTCCCAAACCATACACACACATCCCCGCCAACTGACATGTCCCTACCCCCACCCCACACACACACATCTCTCTAACCACCCATACATCCCCAATCCACTAACACACACCCCACCACCCACACATACAACTTCCACCCACCCAAACATGCCTTAACCTAATCCCCCACCACACAATCCCCCACCCGCACATCACATACACCTCCTATCATGCACTATTCCCAACCCACGCACCACACACACACATATCCCTCACCAACACATCCCCACTTACACACCACACACATACCCCCCACCCAGATACCACACAATATTCCCACCCACACCCACACCCACACAGATACCCTTACCCATCCACCCCACATACCCCCACTCACACAACACAAAAATCCCCCACCCACACACACATACCTCACCCACACAATATCCCCAACCAACACACCACACACTCTCCCCACCCACACACGCATTCCCTACCCGTCCACCAACACACACTCACTCACGCATACATCCTCCACTACGCACCCACCCCCCCCCCCCCCCAACCAAACATCTCTCGATCACAATACCCCTACCCCACACACATCCTCCACCCACTCACACATCCCACCCCGACACATACAACTCCCTCACCCACTTACACATCCCTAAGCCACTCACTCACACACCCCCACCCACACATTCCCCATCCAAACACACACATCTCCCACCAACACTCCCCCACATACTTCCCCCAACCACCACAATCCCCTACTCACCCATACATATACCCCACCCATACGCACATTCCCCGCACCCATCACACACATCCCCCACACCACACACTATCCTCCACCCATACCTCCACAAACATACCCTCCACCCACACATCATTCACACATCCCCCACCAACACACCGCACAAATATCTCAAACCCACACACCATACACTTCTCCCCACCCACCCTTGCATCCCCAATCCACCCAACACAATCCCCTACCCACACAACCCCGCCTCCTACACATACTTCCTCAAACCGTCCACACATCTCCACCCACATAAACACACATCCCCTGCATCCGTCCCATACACATATCCTCCACCCATACACACATCCCCCACACCCATTCCAACACCCCTACTTTCACCCCCACACATCCATCCACACATCCCACCAACACCCACAAATACCACTACCCACCAAAACCAACACACCCCAACCCATCCAAACGCATACCCCCACCCACACACCCCTCACCCACACACCCACTACCCACACATATCCCCACACTCACACATATCCTCCACATACACTCACACTTCCTCACATCTAGACACATACAAAATGTCTCACGATAGTATTGAAACTAGTATGAAGAAACTCCTACACTTTACTCACACATATACACTGACACTTGTCATGAGCAGTCTCATAAAAATGTTAAACATGGAGAAAAATGTGTACATAAAATGTATGTGACGTAAAAATAGTGATGCTCTCTCTCTCTCTCTCACTCTCTCTCTCTCTCTCTCTCACACACACACACACACTCACTCACTCTCACGCTCACACATTCACTCTTCCGCTCATTCATTCACTCTCCCGCTCATTCACTCTCCCGCTCACTCATTCACTTTCCCGCTCACTCATTCACTCTCCCGCTCACTCATTCACTCTCCCGCTCACTCATTCACTCTCACGCTCACTCGTTCTGTCTCTCATTCACACTCACTGACTCTCTCACTCAAACTACAGTAATGAACATTAGTTTATATTATGCATGATAAAATCAAATGGTATTTAACTGATAATATGACAGATGAGAATACACAAACATATGGATTCGCGTGTTACATAACATGCGTGTTACATGACATGCATCTGCTCAGCTCTCTCTCTCTCTCTCTCTCTCTCTCTCTCTCTCTCTCTCTCTCTCTCTGTATTCTTTCATATACACACACTCACACGCATGCACGCGCTCACACACATACACTAACACATCAACTCTCCCACTGTCTAACTCTCTAACACACAATCCTTCACACACACACACACACACACTCACTCTCTCAATCACACTCTCTCACACATACACATACACATGAACGCATGCACATGAACGCACGCACGCCTACATTCCCTCACTCACTCTCACACATACACGTACGAATGCATGCACTGACACATTCCCCCACCATTTCTCGCTCAATCACTCTCTCCACACACACGCATGCACGTGCGCACACACGCATTCACTCTCTCCCTCTCTCTAACACCCACTTCTCTCTCTCTCTCTCTCTCTCTCTCTCTCTCTCTCTCTCTCTCTCTCTCTCCCTCTCTCTCGCTCCCACACGCACACACATATATAGTGAACAATTATAGTTAAACAATTATAATGAACAATTATACTGAACAATTATACCAGTAAATGAATTATGGTGGCATATAGTCGGTATGGATTAAGTATTGAAAGAGTTTTCGGTTAAATGTGTAGGGACTCATTGGAGTTTTCAGATCTGGAGGCAGATCATTCCATAAGTGAGCACCAGAATAGGCGAAACATGTTTTGTATAGGTTCAATCTAGGCTTTGAGACATGTAACAAATTTAGGCGCTTGCTGTTCATTGCATTAGATTGAATCAGCGGCAGAAGATACTCTGGGGTATTTTGAGATATAATTTTATTCACTAATTTGGCTTTGTTGAAAAGGAAGCGCTTTTGTAGTGGTAGAAGTCTTAGATGACTGTACAAATTATTACTTTCAACGTGCTTTATGCCAGAAACCAGACGAATAGCTCGGTTTTGTAGAGAACATAGTCGTTTTAAATTAGATTTAGGGCAACCATCCCAAACTGTGGAACAGTAATCGAGATGTGATTGGCTATAGCATGTATAGAATATTTTTCGTGTGCTTTCGTCCAGGAAGTGCTGAATTTTAGCAAGTTGGTAAACTTTTTGTGCTATTTTCTTGGTAAGAGCGTGAACATGAGAGCTCCAGTTCAAATGGCTGTCTATTAAAAGCCCTAGTGTTTTATGTTCAGTCACATTAACTATAGGTAACGTGCCCATGCGGAGTTCGAGCGGTGATCCAGTTATGGCTAGTGTCTGTAGTTTTTGTCTGGTCGTTATTAGCATGGATTTGGTTTTGTCGATGTTAATTTGCATGCGGTTTTCATTGCTCCATCTAGTAAGATTATCAAGTTCCTTTTGTAAAGAATTCTCTAATTCACTACGGTTTTCTTGACTAGTATATATAGTACAGTCGTCTGCAAATAGATCACAAGTTGTATTGATATATAAAGGAAGATCATTAATATAAACTGCAAAAAGCAGCGGACCTAGTATTGAGCCCTGAGGCACACCAATATTAAGCTGTGTGGGTCTTGATAGACAGTTGTTGAAGGACACGACTTGTTGCCTGTCGGATAGAAATGACGTAATTATGTTCACCATGTTGGTGCTTGTCTTCATTTGCTTTAGTTTTCTAATTAAAATATCGTGATCTACCATATCAAAAGCTTTTTTAAAGTCTACAAACACCGCTCCACAAATTCTACCGTTGTTGATGTTTAAGTGCCAGTTATCGGTCATTTTTGTTAGAGCACTATGGCAAGAATATTTAGGTCGAAACCCAGATTGACTGTTAATTATTAGATCATTGTTAATTAAATGGTGTAACGTTATTTTATGAATGTGTTTTTCTAGTGGTTTTGATAGCGACGATAGTAAGGAAATAGGTCTATAATTACCCAAAACACTATTATCGATTGAGCCATTTTTAATTAGCGGAAACACTTTAGCAATTTTAAATGCAGATGGAAAGTAGTTTTTGGCCAGGCACTGGTTATATATGAACGTTAAGGACTCGCTAATGACTGGTGCAGCACAACGAAGAATTCTATTACTGATACCATCTAGGCCGTGTGAGTTTGTTGATTTGAGGTTCAAGAGATATTTATAAACGTCTGCAACAGACATTAAAGGAATCTCAGCGGGAATATTTCTGGTGCACTTCTCCTCACAGAATGATGTCAGTGAACTTAAATTACACGATGAGTCTGGTATTGAAGACTTTAGATTCTCTATTTCCGATTGAAAGAAACAACTGAATTCATCGCATGTTATAGAATTTGGTATTGCTGATTCTGTAGGACGTTTCTTATTGGTTAGCAAGTTAATAGCCTTCCATATATTTGTACTGTTTGAATTATCTACAATCAAATTTTTAAAATGATCTTTTTTAATCCTACGAATTTCATATTTAACTTTATTCCTTAGTCTGCGGTAATTGATGAAGTCTTTATTTTTGTGTGCTGTATCTCGCTCTCTCATGATTTGCAGCACTTCTCTAGTGACCCATGGGGATTTATGTTGATTTTTTACTCGAACTTCTTTGATTGGCACGTGTTTATCGAACACATTGTAGACTGTCTTCGTCCAGAAAGCTAATGCATCGTCCGGGTCAGGAAGTTGGTAAACGTGATCAAGGGCTGCTTTTCTTAAGTCTTGCAAAAATAAATCTTGGTTGAATGCTTTATAATTCCTAAATTTGATACTTACATGTTTATGTTTAAGAGGTTTGAACCCAATTCTTGACCATGTACAACATACCGGGTAGTGGTCATTAACTGTACAAACAGGAACAGAACATTCAATAATATTATCTGGACAAGTAACATATATATGATCAATTGTAGTTGAGGATGTGTCAGTAACCCTTGTGGGACGGTTTATTAGTTGTTTGAAATTGTAAGAAAGAATGATATCGTCCCATGTCTGGTTGGAGTTACTAATATCTATGTTGAAGTCACCTAGTATCATAACTTCTCTACCTGCTGTAAACACTCTATCCATCATTGTAGTGAAGCAGTCATACCAACTGTACCCGGCACAAGGATTCCTATATAGGTATCCAATGAGAAACGGTTGTTGGCTGGCTGGCTTCACCTCTAAGATACAGTATCCAATTTCATAAGAAGACGCCGTTGGAACTACATCGGCCATGTACTCAGAATGGACAAGTCAAGACTCCCCTATCAAGCCCTCATATGGTCACCAGTAGGGAAAAGAAAACGGGGAAGACCAAGAGAGACCCTGCGTAGAACCATCATTAGAGAAGGCTCATTCAATGGCCAAGTAAATATCCAAGATCTACAACAGGTAGCAGCGAACCGCCAAGCATGGAGAGACAGGACTTCTGCCCTATGCGCCGCCTTAGGCTCAAGAGGAAAGACTAAGTCCAGATATATACACATTCTACTCCAGATATATACTCATTCTAGTCCAGATATATACACATTCTAGTCCAGATATATACACATTCTAGTCCAGATATATACACATTCTAGTCCAGATATATACACATTCTAGTCCAGATATATACACATTCTAGTCCAGATATATACACATTCTAGTCCAGATATATACACATTCTAGTCCAGATATATACACATTCTAGTCCAGATATATACACATTCTAGTCCAGATATACACATATTCTAGTCCAGATATATACACATTCTAGTCCAAATATATACACATTCTAGTCCAGATATATACACATTCTAGTCCAGATATATACACATTCTAGTCCAGATATATACACATTCTAGTCCAGATATATACACATTCTAGTCCAGATATATACACATTCTAGTCCAGATATATACACATTCTAGTCCAGATATATACACATTCTAGTCCAGATATATACACATTCTAGTCCAGATATATACACATTCTAGTCCAGATATATACACATTCTAGTCCAGATATATACACATTCTAGTCCAGATATATACACGTTCTAGTCCAGATATATATATATATATATATATATATATATATATATATATATATATATATACACATTCTAGTCCAGATATATACACATTCTAGTCCAGATATATATATATATATATATATATATATATACATTCTAGTCCAGATATTTTAGCAGTGTCGCCAACCATTATGGCCAACCGCCTCAGAGGGGCCAAAGGCAGCCGTGTCGTATAGCGTGTGGTGGTGCATTCTTAACTCAGCAAACGGCAGAATTAACTCTCAAATTAAAATGAATCTTGAACATGACATATACAAAAGCCTGTAGAATCCAGGTTTCGTCAGTGTTTATTGTCCTTTGATACAAATGGGGGTACTTTTGCTTTCTTTCACCCCAAACAAAAGGGAATCCCAGGGTATGACGTCACATCCAGGGGTTCCCTGTGTTGCTCCGAACATTCAGGGGGTTTCCGTGTGTTGCGCCGTAGCTCGGTGCGCAATTCTATGCGGAGGCGGTGGTGCGCTATTCTTTCACTTTCCGGTTAGGGTTAGGGGGTAGGGTTAGTATTAGGATTAGGGTTAGGGTTAGGGTTAGTGTGTGTACCCTACCCCTAACCCTAATCCTAACCATACCCCCTAACCCTACCCCCTAACCCTAACCCTAACCCTAACCGGAAAGTGATTGCAGGACCGATGCAAATGAGGATCGAAGGGAGACAGAAACGGTTGCCACAGCCCAAAGAAACAACACTGTGGTGTGGGGCAATTGAAACGCACTGACACGCACTCCAGCCGAACACAGAGGAGATCACCGTCGGCGCTAAATATAACTGGTGACTCTAAATATAGCTGGCAAAGTTTGTTTGGGGTGAAAGAAAGCAAAAGTACCCAAATGGGCAGTTCCAATACGGCATAAGAAATTGGCATAACAAATATATCCAAGCCTTTCAGTTGCTGTACAAAAGATAACATTTTCTTTGTAGTTTTCCTTCTATTGATTTCAAAGCTTAAGCATTTCTGGCTTTAACTATACCAGATGGAACCACACAAGGACTAAGCGTCTTAGCTAAATGATGGTAACTTGGCTTCTATTCCGTATCTATCTGTCGTCAACCTAAGACACGCTCATCACATCATCAAGCGACAGTGCTCACCCGTGCACTGCTTACCAATCTTTACATTGCACAGTAATTATTTCTAATTCTAGACTCGGGCATGCTTTGTTTTTGAACCCCGACCTTTAGCCGTATAATCACTATAACAGTTAAACTGTTATAATATATACTGGTTCTTAAACTGGACCTGAACTTCCAATTCTAGCCGGCCTAGATTAGGTACCAGGAAATATCGTGGGAAGTAAAGTCGGCCGGTGTGATACTGACCACACCATCCACCGTTTGTTGAACTGATTGGTCTATTAAAAATCATACACGTCAACTGCGCAAGCATTTCCCTAATTGCTTAGGACATATTTAAAATATCACAATCATAATAACATGATTTATAGTAATGCCTTGATTGATCACTTGTTGTTGTTGTTGTTGTTGTTGTTGTTGTTGTTGTTGTTGTTGTTGTTGTTGTTGTTTTCTTTTTGAGTTGCATATCCCTTACATGACGTTGCAGCCAACACCAGCATTTTTCGGTTGTTGTTGATGTTCTTGGCAAGATTACGCTCAGTAGTTTGCCACTGCTGTCTGAGTGACCGGCTCACATACCCCGTAAGTAACCAACGCGACGCGATCCATTGTCGAATCTCGCACAGCTGCTTATCTCACGTGGATATACGGGATTACGGAGAAAGTCGTTAACACCTTCACCAGGGAGACCGGCGATTGATCACTTACTATAATTATTAATAATTCTGTTCAAGCATTCTGCCGAATTATCAGATTTTGTTTATTTTTAAGTTATATGTCCCTTACAGGACGTTGCAGTCAACACCAGCATTATACTGCCGTTGTTGATGTCTTGGCAAGTTGTTATGTCCAGTAGTTTGCCATTGCTTTCTGAACGACCGGCTCCCATACCAACACGTTAAAACCAGCGCGACACGGTCTGCATTTACTAGATAACTAAATTAAAATCATAAACAAGCAATGAGTAGGGGACATAATAATCTAATATTTTTGCAAGAGAGATTAGTATACTTTTCAAAAAGAAATCATATACCAGCTATAATATTATTATATATCTTACAAATATCTCTACTAATCTCATGGAAATAGAAAAGTCAAAACTGAAATCAGAAATTATAATCTTAATTTTAAAAAAATATTGTTAGAATACTTATAAAAAAATTGTGTGGGTCTTTATGTCCTTACATTTAATAATAAACTATTACTTTCTACATTTTTCTTAAATTCTTAAAAGTATACTTTTTATTACTCTCTGACTAATGCTGAGCTATCCCTTATTTCTTTTCGGCCTTTCTGCTAAGATCAAAGTGTAGTTACTGCACTTGATCTTGCCAGGGGCCGGGATGATCACCCGACACAACCGACACACATGGACGCGGGACCTAGAGGGGCGGCTCTGGCCACTCTGGGAACCGTGACCCCTTCTAAAAAAAAAATAAAAAAAATCAGACATTATTTTTCTGGCTTCCAAGGGCCACACAGTAATCGTAAGAACTCCGACGCGGAGCAAACACGGCAGGGGGCTTCTAATCGTCAGAAGCACATCCTCTTCCCCAAGTATTTCTGACCTTTAATTTCTTGAAACTCTCTGGGGTAGACAGAGTCTACGAATTGGTACGTGGAACGTACGCACCCTATATCAAGCAGGGACCTTATTGCCGAAGCATCGAACATGAATTTAGATATCTTAGGCGTATCTGAAACAAGATGGACAGATACAAGTTATATAAGGAGAGAAGATTACATATTCATTAACTCAGGAGGAGATCATCACGAGAGAGGAGTAGAAATTTTAGTAAAACGAAAGTTAGAGAAAAATATTAGTGAATTAAGGATGATACTTCTCAAAATTAAGGCAAGGCCGTTTAAGTAATTCTCCAGACATATGCACCAACAACTGATTACAGTGATGAACAGCTGGAAGAATATTATGAAGACCTACAACAAACACTGAAAGTTGTAAAATCATCAGAGGTCCTAATTGTCATGGGAGACATGAACGCAAAATTGGAAAAAATAAATATAAGCAGATAGTAGGGCAACATGTTATGGGAAACAGAAACGACAGAGGAGACCGGCTAATACAATTCAGTGAAGAAAACAATCTTATTGTTTGCAACACATTTTTCCAACATAATCCTTGGAAACTGTATACGTGGAAAAGCCCTGGAGATAGAACAGGAAACCAAACTGACTACATTATGATTAGAAATAGATTTAAAAACAATGTTAAAAATGCCAAAAACATACCCTGGTGCTGATATCAACTCTGACCATAATCCTGAAGTCTTAATAAGATTACAAATAAAACTTAAATTTTTTTTTTTTTTTTGGTTTTTTTTTGTGTGTTTGCATATCCTTTACAGGACTTAGCTGTCAACACCAGCATCTTTCAGCTGTATGTTGATCTCTTGGCAAGATTACGCTCAGTAGTTTGCCATTGCTTTCTGAGCGGCCGGCTCAGTATCCCGCAAGTTTACGAGCGGGGGTCGAACCACCTCAGCTCTCGCTCCGCTACGAGACCCTGCGTGATAAACGGGATTACAGAGAGAAAGTGTTGTAACCCCACAGCCAGAGAGACCGGCAAAACTTAAATACCCAGGAATAAGGACATCGAAGACACCTCAAGTAGATATATCGGCATTGAAAAAAACCAGAAATAAGTCAACTATACCTGGTTGAAGTAAAAAAAAAATAGATATGATGGGCAAATCATTGAAAGTATAGAACAATATTGGCGTGAAAATCCTAAGGATAAAATTAACACAAAATGGGAAAGTGTAAAAACCAGTATTCAGATTGCAAATACCACCTTGCCAGTGAAGATAAATAAGTTATAAAACAGTTATGAATAACCGGATGAAATCTTGAGTAAAATGACTCAAAGAAAGAAAGCAAAGAACACTCCAGAGCAGGGGAGGGCAAACTTTTCGTGCGGAGGGCCGCATTGACAAATGTAAAGCTATTGGCGGGCCGCATATAATATATATATATATATATATATATATATATATATATATATATATATATATATATATATATATATTAGATTACCCGGCCCGGCTTCGCCCAGTCCCTGGCGGGGATCTATCTATCTATCTATCTATCTATCTATCTATCTATCTATCTATCTATCTATGTATCTATCTATCTATGTATCTATGTATCTATGTATCTATCTATCTATCTATCTATCTATCTATCTATCTATCTATCTATCTATCTATCTATCTATCTATCTATCTATCTATCTATCTATCTATCTATCTATCTATCTATCTATCTATCTATCTATCTATCTATCTATCTATCTATCTATCTATCTATCTATCTATCTATCTATCTATCTATCTATCTATCTATCTATCTATCTATCTATCTATCTATCTATCTATCTATCTATCTATCTATCTATCTATCTATCTATCTATCTATCTATCTATCTATCTATCTATCTATCTATCTATCTATCTATCTATCTATCTATCTATCTATCTATCTATCTATCTATCTATCTATCTATCTATCTATCTATCTATCTATCTATCTATCTATCTATCTATCTATCTATCTATCTATCTATCTATCTATCTATCTATCTATCTATCTATCTATCTATCTATCTATCTATCTATCTGTCTTGAATTGAAGACTGGTTAGTGAAAACAGTTTGCTGTTTCTCCAAATTTTTCACCAACTAAAGGCATTTCCTTTCCTTCTCTTCGGTCGTTAAATTATCAGAAATCTGAATGTTTTGTTTGATAATGTCTTTTTAAATTGTACTCCTTGAAGACAGCCACTGACTCACGACACAACAAGCAAACTGATTTGCTACCAACTTTTATAAAACAGTACTTAGTTGTCCATTCATCATTAAAAACACGGCAATCATCTTCAATCTTACATTTGTTATTGACACTCATCATAACGGTACATGAAATTCTGTAAAATTCAACAAAATAACTTTAAAACGAATTAAAATTTTTTATTTCTAAATGCCCTCGCGGGCCGCATAAAATCAATTAGCGGGCGCATGCGGCCCGCGGGCCGTAGTTTGCCCACCCCTGCTCCAGAGTATACATTAATAGATAGAGAAATACGTCACATGTGCAGAGTTTCCAAAGAAGAGTGGGTGCAGAAACAATGCAAAGAAATAGAGAATCTGGAAATAAAACACAACTCGAAAGAATTACATGAACTTATAAACAGATTTACAAAGAAGAAACATAATGTAACAGTAAACGGTTGTATCAGTGGAAAAAATTGAGAAATTATAATTAATAACACTGACATAATAAAAAAGATGGACAGAGTACACAGAAGATTTATTCTGGGACAACAGGGTCAATATACCAACATTGTATAATACTCAAGAATGACCAAAAATATTAAAGGCTGAAGTAGAAATGGCTATTAAAAAGATGAAAGAAGGAAATGCTGCAGGTCCTGGCAAGATAACAGAGATGATTAAGTCCTTATCCAGCTTTGGTACTGAAACTATCACAGAATTATGTAACGATATATATAATACTGGGTACATCCCTAAGGATTTGAAAATCCGTTTTCATCACACTACCGAAGAAGCCAAGAACTGTTGACTGTGAGGATTACAGAACTATTAACCTAATGAGCCACATAACTAAGATACTACTCAAGGTCATACAAGAAAGAATTCAACATAAAATAGATGAGGAAGTAGCCGAAGAACAATTTGGGTTCCGCAAAAACAGTGGCACCAGAGAAGCAATTATCTGTTTGAGGATGTTAATTGAAAAATATATAGAAGTTCAAAAAAGTATATATGTTTGTTTTATAGACTACAAGAAAGCTTTTGATAGAGTACAATATGAACGACTAATTACATGCCTTCGAGATATAGGAGTAGACGGAAAAGACATCAGACTTATTAGTAACTTGTGCTGGGAACAAGTAGCGTCTATTAGACGCGGAAATAACTATTCGTCGTCTATATAGATAAAAAGAGGAGTACGGCATGGATGTTTACTGTCCCCAAGCCCCTTCAACCTATACACAGAAAGCATTTTTAAACAAGTAAAATGCCTGGACTTAACATCAATGGAAAAATCATAAACAATCTTAGGTATGCTGACGATACCGTGTTACTGGCAGAAAGTGAACAAGAGTTACATGACCTAGTGAAACAAGTAAACAGGCAGAGTGCAGAATGTGGCTTAGATATTAACATCCAAAACAACAAAAACTATGAAAATTAGCAGTGAAAAGGAAAGTTCATCAATGAATATCACAGTAAACGGGCAGGTACTAGAACAAGTAACAAGTTTCTCCTATCTTGGACATATAATAACAGATGATGGCAGAAGTGAAATAGAAATCAAAAAGAGAATTGGAATGGCCAAAAATGCTTTCAGTGGCATGAAATCAGTATTAACATCTAGAGAGATTAATAATGCATTAAAATGAGAATTGTCAAATGCTACGTATATTCACTACTATTCGCTACTGTATGGCGTTGAAGCCTGGACATTGAACAAGCAACTAGAAAGTCGCTTAGAAGCCCTGAAGATGTGAATATACAGACGAATAGGTCGTATTTCATGGAAACAAAAACAATCAAATGCAGAGGTTCTAGAAAAACTGGGAATGAAGAGAGAGTAGATGACAGAAATAAAGAGTAGGCAAGTGAAATATTTCGGCCACGTTAAAAGACATGATACTCTTACAAAAACCATACTGGAAGGCAAGGTTGAGGGCAAGAGAGCAAGAGGTAGACAACGATACAAGTGGGAAGATAACATCAAGAGATGGATGAACATCAGCCTGAAAGAATGTACAGTTAAGGCAAGAGACAGACTGTGTTGGAGATCCATTGCAGCCAACCTTCATTGCGGAGACGGCACCTGATTGATTGATGATTGAATCTGTGTCCCAATTTTACTGCTGTTGTTGATGTTTTGGCAAGTTTACGTTCTATGCCACTGACTTCTGAACAACTGGCTCCCATACCAAAACGTTAAAACCCAGCGCGACGCGGTCTGTTGTCAAATGCGGTCGCAGCTGTGTTTCGAACTCGGGTAAGCGGGCTCACGAATAGCGTCCGTAAACCCTTAGCCACGGAGACCAGCATTGTGTATATATGGACTAAATAAGAGAAGCAGCGGCTGCAGCAGGAAATAACTGGGAAATACTGACAGTTAGGTATATGTAGCTCCAGCGAACAGATGAGACATACTAAACACGGACTCAGTGTATATACCTTATAACGGACTCAGTGTATATACCTTATAACGGACTCAGTGTATATACCTTATAACGGACTCCATAAAGGGGATCATAAATCACAGAGTGAAAATCACCCCCCCCCCCCCACCCCCCAAAAAAAGAAGAAAATAAGAAGAAAATATATAATAATAAAATAATGAGATTCCCTCTGTTTATTTATATCTGACTGTTTGCACACCTTTGGCCAATCATTTCGTATTTGGCACTTTTACAGCTGAATTGGACTCAACCTTTGTAGAAAAAGAGCACCTTTCAAAACCGAACTGAACTCAACTTTTGTGCCTTTTTAACAATGAAGGACTTGTTTTAACATTATTTTACAATTTTATATTTTATCTTTAGATCTGTTTGTGTTGTCCCGTCCCTGATGAAAATTTACATAATCGAAAGGTCGTTTGTTGTATCCTAGAAAACTTTTTTTTTTTTTTTTTTTTTTTTTTGGGGGGGGGGGGGGAGAGGGGTGGGGGGGGGGGGGTAGAGGGGGGGGGGTTTCACTCTGTGATTTATGTTCACTTTATGGAGTCCGTTGTAAGGTATGTACACTGCGTCCATGTTTAGTGTGTTTCATCTGTTCGCAGAGGATAGACATTTTTTTGTGTTGTTTTCTTATGTTGCTTACAGGACGTTGCAGTCAACACCAGCATTTTCCAGCTGCTGTTGATGTACCAGTCAAGTTTAAGTTCAGTAGTTTGCCATTACTTTCTGGACGACCGGCTCAGTAAGTTACCAGCGCGGCGCGAAAAGTTGCCAATTCTCGCAGCTGCTGTTTTCTCCACGTTAATATACGGGATTACGAACAATGTCGTTAACCCCTTGGCCAGTAGGACATATTTAAAATATCATAATAACATGATTTATAGTAATGCTTTTATTGATCACTTTTTTGTGTTTTTTTTTTAAAGTTTATATCCCTTACAGGACGTTGCAGTCAACACCAGCATTTTCAATTGTTGTTTATGTTCTTGGCAAGATTATGCTCAGTAGTTTGCCATTACTTTCTGAGCGACTGGCTCACATAGCCCGTACGTGTCCAACGCGACGCGATCCACTTTCGAATCTCGCGCAGCTGTGTTTCTCATGTGGATATACGGGATTACGGAGAAAGTCGTTAACCTCTACGCCAGGGAGACTGGCGATTGATCACTACACTTATTAATAATTCTGCATAAGGATTCTGCAGAATTACCAATTATTTTTTTTTTAAAGTTGCATATTCCTTACAGGACGGTGCAGTCAACACCTGTATCATACTGCCATTGTTGATGTCTTGGCAAGTTTATACGTTCAGTAGTTTGCCATTGCTGTCTGAACGGCCGGCTCCCATACCAACACGTTAAAACCAGCGCAACGCGGTCTGCTATTACCAGATAGCTAAATTAAGAACATGGATAAGCAATGTGTAGGGGACATAATCATCTAATATTGTTGCAAGAGAAATTACTAGAATTAAGAAGGAAAAAAAAGAAATCATATTACAGCTATAATATTAACAAATAGCTTAAAATCTCTTCATGATTCTCTTAGAAATGAAATATTCAACATTGAAGTCAGAAATTATAATGTGAAAAAAATACTTTTAGAATACGCATTAAAAAACTTTGTGAATCTTTACTTACTGAGATTTTATAATCAACTTTTACGTTCTACATTTATTCTTGAAATTTTTAAAAGCATTCGTGTACTGACATACTTCATCCTCAATACATGGTTCCCTCTGTTGGGAACACAATTTATTTACTGGCCTCCTATGGCCACAGAAAATTTAAAGAAAGGAAATTAACCACACCTTCCCAAAATTTGATAACATTAACAAAGATATGAGAAGACTGAATATTAGCATGTTAGGTGTATGTGAAACCAAAGGGCATTATTATAGAAAACAGAAATATCAACATAAAGACATTGTTTCGCCTAATGAAAATGTGTGTGCATTCTGTTCTTCTCTTCTCTTCTGAGTCTTCTCTCATGTTCTCTTCTCTCAATGAGTAATGTAATGTTGGAGGTAGCGGAATTGTGAGAGGATGGAGTGGAAAGACGAAACGAACACTGAGGTTTAGCTATGTCAAAGTGTTAGGTAGGACATAGATAGGACAGGAGACAGAATAGGGGTAAGGACAGATAGGACGTAGATAAGGACCTCTACAAGGGAGTAGATAGAATAGAGACAAACCGCAAGCTATAACTTAGAACAGTCATAAGACAGGACTTAGGTGGGGACACGGACATGTCATATCTAGGACACCAGTAGGACCAACCCCGAGGATAGGGCGGGGGACGGGAGTTTAAGGGACAACTCCCGTAAACAGAGTTAGCAGTAGGACAACCCAAGGTTGACACGAACAAGACTACTGTACTACGTGACGAGTGGAACAGCACGAGGTTTTGCTGACCGCACGAAGTTTAGAATGACAAGGGCAGCGAGTCGACTTACTCAGACGGGACCCGACAGTCTTCCAGACAGGACGTGTGATTGTTTCCGAGAGCCAATGTGTAGTTTACGAGGGCGCATGTTATAGATCACGAGTGTGAGATTGTATTTGAGTATGTACGGGTTGTTGTGAGGAAAGGCGACATGTATATTTAGGCAGGCAATTACCGCCTGATTCTGTGTTTGTAAATATAGCAGTTTCGTCTGAAATAAAGTATATAATGTCCATTCACACATGACGTTTCTTTGAGGTGTGAATGAAGTGGAGAGAGTGCCTGGATGCAATTTGAGATGTTGACAAGCTTTAGGTGTTACAGGTTCACCCATCACAACAATAAGGAAAGGATAAATAAAATGTTTGTGGCATATCAATTGTAGAGGTGAAATACGGAAATTAACCAATGTAGGAAAGCTACGGGAATATAAGCAGAGAAAGCTTATGTGGAATGTTTGAACCGCTGGGCAACAAATACTAATGTAGTTAGTGGTGTGCTGACCTCGCTCGCAGACATAGGGAAAAGGTATGGCCATTGTGTTGCAGATACAAGGAAACCCTGCACCCTAACCCGCACGCCTTGGAACTTTGCACTGGTTTTACAGGCACTAGTCCGAGATTTCTTCCAACGTACACCGTAGATACACGGTCATCATAGAAATGAATTGGCAGTTGATCTAGGAGCCGGATGTAGTAGTAATAGTAGTAGTAGGCCTCTTTCAGTCCTGAAGGACTGTAAAGTTATGTTTCTGGGGAAGTACCTGGCAGCACCGCTGGTGACTGTATAGTCCAATGCGAGAGTGACAATCTCTGTCACAGTTTCCGCATCTGTAAGACGAGGCAAGTCCCGCAGTAAGTAACTGCTTTTTAAGCCTGTGCCGCCTATCCTCAGTTTGTTGGATCAGATTGCGCTCAAAGAGCACCAGTCCGTTTCGTATATCTTTAATCCAGGAATATCTGTCTGTTGCAACTTTTTCCCACGTGTCTGGATCTATGCTGAGGGTTTTCATATCTTGTTTACACACATCCTATACCGAATTTGGGGTCTTCCGGTAGGCCTCTTTCCTGTAGCTAGTTCTCCGTATAGGAGATCTTTGGGGATACGTTCATCCTCCATTCGAGATACATGGCCCAGCCTCCGGAGGCGTTTCTGCTTGAGGAGAGAGTGCACTGTGGTAATATTTGCTCTTTCAAGCACATGTTTGTTTGTTATGTGGTCGTTCCATGATATGCCCAGGATACGTCTCAGACATCTCATGTGGAAGGAATTCAACTTCCTTTCCTGTCTTGAGTCCAGGATTCACACCTATAGAGTAATGTGCTATCAACACAAGCTTTATATACTTGAGCTTTTGTACGCTCTGTTAGTCTATTATTCTCCCAAACTCTTTTAGTTAGCCTGGAAAATGTTGTGGCTGCCTTTCCAATGCATCTGTCGATTTCTGTCTCTGATGAAAGATTATCTGATATTATCGACCCCAAATACACAAACTCGTGAACGACCTTCAATTCATAATTATAAATTTTGATTGACGGAGGCGCACCAGCATCTTGTTCCATCACCTGTGTTTTATTTAGGCTGATGGTGAGCCCAAAGTCTTTGCAGGCGGCTGCAAAACATCTATAAGCCGTTGGAAATCTTCTGCTGTATGAGCAGTCAGTGCTGCATCATCTGCAAAAAGTAGTTCTCTTATGCAACTTGATCTTATTTTGGTCTTTGCCTTGAGTCTTGATGGGTTAAAACGTTTCCCATCAGATGTTGTATGGAGGTATATGCCATCAGTGGCAGTCCCAAAAATTGTAGGAGCAAGCACGCAGCCCTGCTTTACTCCACTGCTGACGCTGAATGACTGGGATGTTGAGCTGTCAAATAAAATGGTCCCCTGCTGTCAGGGACCCAATACCCTGAATAGCGAGTGATAGACAGGAGACAGGTCACTGCAGGATAACAGGGCAGGTAGCCAGGCGTCCTGCATACGGAGCAGGGTCACGGTCACAGAGTGCAGGTAGACCGGTAAACAGGCTAAGGCCCGTGGTCACCGCACCACATCAAACCACACGGGGCTCACGGACTGTGAGCAGCCGTGAACTGGCCAAACGTACCTGTTTTGGTCAGATGGGTTCAGGACATCGAGACGGACAGACATAGGGCAGTGGTTGTGTTTAGTGAGCGTTGTGATATGATAGAATTGATGGCGCAACTGAGTTATAAAGCGAACTATGCTTGAGTTGGGACGTGTGCGTTGAGAGACAGTGTGAGATCTATGATATGCCATTATATTGTTTAATATCTAATGAACAATTATAATATTGTTATGATGTTTTGATACGAGTTGCGTGTTGCGAAGAGTGAGTTTGCACATGTGAATAGTCCTGTTTAATAAACGGTTCGAAACTATCATGGCCGTGCGTGTGAGTGCAGTTATTGAACGCATGCAATTGTTTCATCTCTGTCCTGAAATGCGAGCCAGAATTATGTTTAAGTAAGACAATGACACCTGCATGTTTTCGTGAAATGATTTCACGAGACTAAGAAGGGTGGGTGGACATCCTATCTTTTCAAGGACAGTAAAATAAGGTTTCTGCTCACGAGGTCAAATGCCTTTGTGAGGTCGCTGAAGGCAATATATAATGGCTTCTTCTGTTCTCTGCACTTCTCTTGGAGCTGCCGGAGTGAGAAAATCATATCGATGGTGGACCTGTTGGGTCTAAATCTGCACTGTTATTCGGGGTAGATTCTTTCAGCAAGAATGTGTAACCTTTCAAGGATTACCCGAGCAAAATTCTTGCCTGTAATGCTGAGTAGGGAAATTCTGTTGTTGCAGTCACTTCTGTCGCCTTTATTTTTTATAAAGGGTAACAATGTTTGCGTCTTTCATATCTTGTGGTACTGATTTTTCTTTCCAGCAGAGATGAAGTATTGCGTACAGTTCTGGGATGATTATTTCTTTGCTACATTTTAAAATTTCAGGTAGAATACAATATTTTCCTGGTACATTGCCGGATGTGAGAGTGTCTAGTGCTTCGCTGATTTCTGTGAGGCGTGGTTCGTTATTCAGGGTATGCATGGTGGACTGTTGATCAATGGCTTCTCCGACAGTGTTCTCCACTGAGTATAGCTCTGAGTAGTGTTCCACCCAGCGATCTGTCAGGAACCCAATATTAACTAACCCAATATATCACTCCTGCGGGACAGGAGTTAGCGGAGGACAGCTCCCGACAGGCGATCAGGACAGGCAGCCTGGTGTTACCGAGCACAGGTCAACGACGACCTAGTTGAAGCCCTGTGGTCATCGTGTCACGTTACACTGCACGGGCGACACGAGCTGTGAGAAGTAAAGGACTGACCAAACATACCTGTGAGGCAGACGGGTGTAGGACTTCGAGACGGACGGACAGAGAGGGTTATGCTTGTGTTTCATGATCGTTGTGAGATGGCTGTAATGACGGATGACATGACTGACTGGTAGAGTGAGATGTGCTTGTGCTGAGACAGTGAGAGAGCTATTTTGTATTATTCCATTATAAGATGTATGATGCATGTATATACTGCTTTGATAATGTACAAGTTGCGCATAGTTATGAGCGCAACTTTCACGAATGTACTCACTGTAAATAGAGGATGTGAATAAACGGGTTTTCTTCACGTTACTGTGTGTGAGAGCGTAATCATTGAACGTGTGTGATTGTTTCGCCCCTGTTCTGGAGAGCGAGCCGAATGTTAGTATAATTAAGTCCATTTGTTTCGCTCGATCTTTTATGATCACCCCCTCTGTTGATCGTAAAGGGGCCATCTTATTTTTTGATGGACCGACAGCTTGCTTGATGCCCTCGTACACTCCTTTTATATTTCAACTGTCTGCACAAGTTTGTATTTGAGCAGAGAGCTGTAGCCAGTACCAGTTCGCACATTTTCTTGCCATCTGTCGTACTCTATTTCTGGCCGTTCGCAATGCCTGCAATGTTTTTTCTGAAGGTGATGTTTTATACATTGAGAATGCATGTCTCTTTATCTCCAGGACTAGGAGCATCTCTTCATACAAACATGTTACAACCCAGCGCGACGCGGTCTGCTGCCAAATCGGTCGCAGCTGTGTATCGAATTCGGGTAAACGGGCTCACGATTTGCGTCCGTAAAACCTTAGCCACGGAGACGGTCACATTGTGTATTCATTCATGTCCTTTGCAGAACCTCGCTCCCATAACAACCTTCTGGAAAATCTCTCGATCATAAGCAAGATGTCCTGCGTCCGATACACCCATCTGGAGATCATCCGCCACATCCTGCACCAATCTTCTCTTTGGCGTTCCTCTTCCTCTCTTCCCAGGCATATACCCCTCCATTATTGTTCTCTCCAAACTTTTTGTAACGTTTCAAGTGCCCATAATATTTCAATTTTCTTTGTTTTACAGTCTTTAATAGCCAACCTTTTTGTGAGATCAAAACGAAGTGGCCTTGGTCCTCGGATAAGCGTTTTGAGTTTTAATTTAAGATCTGCTTCTAATAACTGATGATCTGTATCACAGTCTACACTTCGTAGGGTTTTTGCAGATGTTATGCTTGATCTCCATCTTCTTTGTATTAAAATATAATCTGTCTGATTTGTGATAATACTGTCCGGGGACTTCCATGTGAAGAGTCTTCTTGGGTGTATAGTGTGTTTTTTATTTTTTTTTGTTTTGTTTCCTCAATATAAAATTCAATATCTCAGCAACCTACTGAGGGAAAATGATGAGATTTAGTATATAACCTTATCATTATGTCCACCCAACAAAAAAATTTTTGTTCTGGAGATTTTACAGCGAAAGGAGTGGACCTGGGTTTGCAGGTGAATATTCTTGCCCGAGTGGACCTGGGTTTGAAGGTGAATGTTCTTGCCGGAGTGGACCTGGGTTTGAAGGTAAATATTCTTGCCGGAGTGGACCTGGGTTTGAAGGTGAATGTTCTTGCCGGAGTGGACCTTGGTTTGCAGGTGAATGTTCTTGCCAGAGTGGACCTGGGTTTGCAGGTAAAAATTCTTCCCTGAGTGGACCTGGGTTTGCAGGTAAAAATTCTTGCCGGAGTGGACCTGAGTTTGCATTTAAAAATTCTTGCCGGAGTGGACCTGGGTGTGCAGGTGAAAATTCTTGCCGGAGTGGACCTGGATTTACAGGTAAACATTCTTGCCGGAGTGGACCTGGCTTTGCAGGTAAAAGTTCTAGCCGGAGCGGATCTGGGTTTGCAGGTAAAAATTCTTGCCAGAGCATAGCCAAATGGATAAGAACGCTTATTCTTAAACATCCGGTGTGCTGAATCAGAGATAAGCGTTCAACAAATATACCGTTCAGTTGGACTAAAATGTTGACTTCTCGTCCTTGGCTTTGGTATGTAAATTACAAGTACCTCTGAAGTCTGAGTGGGTGACAGTGGATGGCGAGGGAGACTAGTAAAAGGGAAAGCTAATCCATACGCAAAATTCAGTCCAGTGCTACTAAAAGTAGCATTATGGACTACACTTGAGTTCAAAGAGAGCGAGCGCTCCCCAAACAAAATCCGTACCTCAAAGGAGACTTGAATAGACTAAGTGAATAGTTACAACACTTTCTCCGTAATCCCGTTTATCACGCAGAGTCTCGTAGCGGGCGTGAGCTGGAGGCGGTTCGACCCCCCGCTGGTGACTTGCGAGATAACTGAGCCGGCCGCTCAGAAAGCAATGGCAAACTACTGAGCGTAATCTTGCCAAGAAATCAACAGACAGCTGAAAGATGCTGCTGTTGACAGCGATGTCCTGTAATGGATATTCTAAAAAATGTCCAGATATATACACATTCTAGTCCAGATATATACACATTCTAGTCCAGATATATACACTCCCTAGTCCAGATATATACACTCCCTAGTCCAGATATGCCGGTCTCTCTGGCTGTGGGGTTACAACACTTTCTCTCTGTAATCCCGTTTATCACGCAGAGTCTCGCAGCGGAGCGAGAACTGAGGTAGTTCGACCCCCGCTCGTGACTTGCGGATACTGAGCCGGCCGCTCAGAAAGCAATGGCAAACTACTGAGCGTAATCTTGCCAAGAGATCAACAGACAGCTGAAAGATGCTGCTGTTGACAGCTAAGTCCTGTAAAAGGATACGCAAAAAAAACATAGTCCAGATATATACACATTCTAGTCCAGATATATACACATTCTAGTCCAGATATATACACATTCTAGTCCAGATATATACACATTCTAGTCCAGATATATACACATTCTAGTCCAGATATATGCACATTCTAGTCCAGATATATACACATTCTAGTCCAGATATATACACATTCTAGTCCAGATATATACTAATTCTAGTCCAGATATATACACATTCTAGTCCAGATATATACACATTCTAGTCCAAATATATACACAATCTAGTCCAAATATATACACATTTTAGTCCAGATATATACACATTCTAGTCCTGATATATGCACATTCTAGTCCAGATATATACACATTCCAGTACATATATATATATATACAAATTCTAGTTCAGATATATACACATTCTAGTCCAGATATATACACATTCTAGTCCAGATTTATACACATTCTAGTCCAAATATATACACATTCTATTCCAGATGTATACTCATTCTAGTCCAGATATATACACATTCTAGTCCAGATATATACTCATTCTAGTCCAGATATATACTAATTCTAGTCCATATAAATACACATTCTAGTGCAGATATATACACATTCTAGTCTAGATATATACTAATTCTAGTGCAGATATATACACATTCTAGTCCAGATATATACACATTCTAGTCCAGATATATACACATTCTAGTCCAGATATATACACATTATAGTCAAGATATATACTAGTTCTTAAACTGGACCTGAATTTCCAGGTCGAGCAGGCCTAGATTGGGTACCGGGAAATATCTTAGGAAGTAAAGGCAGCATGTGTGACACTGACCACATCACACACTGACCACAACACACACAGACCACATCACACACTGACCACATCACCATCTGACCACTTCACGCACTGACCACATCACCCACTTACCACATCCCCCACTGATCACATCACCCACTGACCACATCACCCACGGACCACATCACCTACTGACCACATCACTCACTGACCACATCACTAGCTGACCGCATTTCCCACTGACGACATCACTCAATGACCACATCTCCCATAGCCCACATCACACACTGACAACATCACACACTGACCACATCACACACTGACCACATCACACACTGACCACATCACACACTGACCACATCACAAACTAACAACATCACACACTGACCACATCACACACTGACCACATTACTCACTGACCACATCACTTACTGACCAATCACATACTGACCACATCACACACTGACCACATCACACTGACCATATCACACACTGACCACATCACCCACTGACCACATCACCCACTTACCACATCATCCACTGACCACATCACACACTGACCACATCACACACTGACCACAACACCCACTGACCACATCACTCACTGACCACATCACTCACTGACCACATCACTCACTGACCACATCACACTAACCACATCAAACACTGACCACTTCACTCTCTTACCACTTCACCCACTGACCATATCACTCACTGACCACATCACACACTGACCACCTCACACACTGACCACATCACACACTGACCACATCACACACTGACCACATCACACACTGAACACATCACACACTGACCACATCACCCACTGACCACATTACCCACTGACCACATCACACACTGACCACATCACTCACTGACCACATCACACACTGACCACATCACACACTGACCACATCACAAACTGACCGCATCACACTCTGACCACATCATCCACTGACCACATGACCCACTGATCACATCACACACTGACCACATCACCCACTGACCACATCACACACTGACCACATCACTAGCTGACCGCATCTCCCACTGAACAAATCACCCACTGACCACATCACCCACTGACCACATCACACACTGACTACATCACTGACTGGATCATACACTGACCACATCACCCACTGACCACATAACACGCTGACCACATCACCCAATGACCACATCACCCACTGACCACATCAGTCACTGACAACATCACTCGCTGACCGCATCTCCCACTGACCACATAACCTACTGACCATATCTCCCACAGCGTACATCACACACTGACAACATCACACACTGACCACATCACCCACTGATCACATCAATCACTGACAACATTACACACTGACCACATCATACACTGACAACATCACTCACTGACCACATCACACCACTGACCACAGTACCCACTGACCACATCACACACTGAAAACGTCACACACTGACCACATCACACCATGACTACATCACTGACCACATCTCCCACTGACCACATCACTGACTACATCACCCACTGACCACATCACACCATGACCACATCACTGACCACATCACCTTCTGACCACATCACTGACCACATCACTGACCACATCACCCACTGACCACATCACTGACCATATTACACCATGACCACAACACTGACCTCAACTCCCACTGACCACATCACTGACCACATCACACCATGACCACATCACTGACCACATCTCCCACTGACCACATCACTGGCCACATCACCCACTGACCACATCACTGAAAACATCACTGACCAGATCACACCAAGACCACATCACTGACCACATCTCCCACTGACCACATCACAGACCATATCTCCCACTGACCACATCACTGACCACATCACCCACTGACCACATCACACCATGACCACATCACTGACCACATCACTGACCACATCACCCACTGACCACATCACTGACCACATCACTGACCACATCACCCACTGACCACATCACTGACCATATCACACCATGACCACATCACTGACCACATCTCCAACTGACCACATCACTGACCACACACTAAATTTTGCTTAAACGAGGAAGTGGTCGCTGTGGTACTCAGCTCCTCTATAACTTTTAACTCGTTGTATGTTTGATACATTTCTGTTGTTAATTAAAATGTGATCTATTTGATTATAGGTTCTCTTGTCACACAATAATATCTATAGGTTTTCTAATATATATAGGTTCTCTTGTCACACGATATTATCTATATTATAAACAAAAAACAAAAAAAACACTATATATGTATCTTTTTAAAAAAAAAAAACCTGTTGTCCTGAAGGGGATAGCTGAGTATGGCGGGGTGAGTGGCAGGATGGTGGTTGGCTCTTCAGGAAGGGCTCCAGAACTGGGCTGACAGGAAGATCGAGTCGTCTTGTTGTTGCACCAATCCCTACACCGATGACGAAAAATGAGAAAGCAAACGTAAACGAGTTCGGGCCGCTGACCGGGGGACAACGTGAGACTTGCACTTGAATTCTCTGCCTTTGCCTACATCGAGTCCTTATGAGGACTGGACATGACCGGGACCAGCCCCGGTGAGGACAACACAAGAAACAACAAGCACGTAGCAATGCTCATAGAGAAAAGAAACCAACAAACGAAAGACTGCGGACACAAGTAGGCCCGACCAAGGACCGGTCTCTATCAGGACCAACATAAGACAAAGAACAAAACCAAACAGCACAAAATAATTTTATCCGACAAACAGAGTGGAACCAAAAATCCAGTATGAATTAGGACTAACAGTCTATACAACCACTGATCTCAACAATAACCAAAGCTGAAGAGACAGGTTAAACGAGACCGAATTTGGAATTTTTTTGTTTGTGTGTGTGTGGTAAACTGGAATTGGAATTGGACCTCGGCATCAGAGAGGTGTTATATTTTCGACCACGCTGAACTCCAGATGTGAATTTGAACCAGTGACCATTAGGCTGGCATGCAAGCATTCTAACCACTATACAACCATGGCTTCCTATTTGTTTCCAGGGTACTCTGTTTAGTCCAGATTCCAAAAGAAATGTTCCATTAAACACATTTATAATTCCATCTATAGACACATTTACAATTCCATCTCTAGACACATATATGTTAGTCTACAGGACACCCTTGGGCAAGGTGGAGTACCCGTTTAGCCCCCCCCCCCCCTCCCCCAATCAGGGTTACGTGAAGCCATGGAAGCAGGTGGTGGATGGAGTGTGAGAGCAGCCGACAGATTATTGGGGGGTTCAACACATACACCGGTCAGTTGGATTAAAATGTTGACTTCTCGTCCTTGGCTTGGGTACGTAAATTACAAGTACCTCTGAAGTCGGAGTTGGTAAGAGTTAGATGGTGATGGAGACTCGTAATAAGGAAAGCTAATCCACACGCAAACTTCAGTCCAGTGCTACTTAAAGTGGCGTGTATGGACATCACTTGAGTTTAAAGAGAGCGAGCGACCAAAGAAATCCTTGCCTCAAAGGAGATTTGAATACAATGCCACTATGCCAGTCGGTAGAGCATGCTAGTCAATGCATGTCTTGAGTGTGTGTGTGTGTGAGTGTGTGTGCGCGTGTGTGTGTATGTGTGTTGCATATCCCTTACAGGACATTGCAGTCAACACCAGCATGATAGAGTGACTGTACTGCGCTGTACATTGTTCTGATCTTCCTTGTCAAATAGTCCTCTCACTTTTGTCTGGATTTGAAGCGATAGTCTATATTCATTGTTCCACAGGGTTCTCTGGAATAGTTGTCAATGGGATACCAATTGTGGTAAGATGGGTGGTTTCCCTGCAGAGTCGTTTGGCCTGGTGGATTAGACTACTTTTTGTCAACCACCCCAAATCTAAGTTTTCAAATCGGTTCTTCATAGGGTGGCCTGGCAAGCTGAGGCACTTTTCTGCTTGTATTAGTGTTTTTGTATCTCTGCGTTCTCTCAGTGCTTGTGTCCTTCCCATTTTCTCCATTGCTACTATAGGGGTTGATCTCATCCCTCTTGTTATTACTCTAAGAACTTGATTTGGCACTTTACCCAGCTCTTGTAGTGTAGTTGTTGATGCTGAACACCATGCAGTTGATCCGTATTCCAGGTGTGGTCGTATGCTCTGTTGTTAAACTTTGCTAAGTATTTTCCCACTGGCTCCCCATGTTGTCCCACTTAGCTTTCTCAGGATGGCTTTTTTCCTTCTGGCTTTTGCTATTGTTTTTTTTTTTTTTTATGTGTTTCCTCCATGTCAGCCTGCCGTCGAATGTTACACCAAGGTATGTAGGTTCTTTATCTTCTCTTAGGGGTGTTCCATTTATCTGAATGATCCCTGCCTTTTGTTTCGGAGAGAGGGTAAATAGAGTGGTGCTGCACTTGTCAGTGTTTATGCTGACACACCATCTATCCGCCCATACAACAAATGTATCTACAGCTATCTGTAGCAATATGGTGGTCACTGATGCATGTCCATCTGTGCTCGACAAAACCAGGTCATCAGCGGACATTGCCGCTTTAATTCCATACGGTAGATTAGCAACAAGATCATTGATGAAGAGTAGGAAACGTGTAGGGGATAAGACTCCACCCTGAGGAACACCGTGACGCAATAGTACTTTCTTGCTCTTGAGACCGTCTATCTGTACTCGGGCTCTTCTGCTGTGCAAGTATGCTTTCACCCATTTGTACATTCTTTCATTAACTTTACAGTTTCTCAGTTTCCTCATCAGACCTTCTTTCCAGACTTTGTCAAAGGCTTTTTTCATATCTATCCATGCCGCAAGTACCAGCTTCTTCTCTTGGAATGCATCCTCAACTTCTTGAGAGAGGTATGTTGTCTGATCTTCCGTAGACTAACACTGTCTAAAGCCAGCCTGTTGTGGCACAAGGATGTTTTCACTTTCAGTGTACCACCGTAGTCTTTGATTGATGATGCGTTCCATTGTTTTGCAGAGACAGCTAGTGAGGCTAATTGGTCTGTAGTTGGAGGCAATGAAACTGTCTTTCCTAGATTTTAGAAGGGGTATCACGATTGCTTCTCTCCAGCCTTGTGGAACACTGCCTAAGGTCCAGGTGGTATTGAAGATCTGTAATAGCTTTGCTTTGGCCTCTGTTCGTAGGTTCCTGATCATTTCATAGGAGATACCATCAGTTCCTGGTGACTTTGTCATTTTCAGTTTTGATATGGCTAGCTCCAGTTCACTGATTGTGATAGGTGTCTCACTCCCAACTTTAAATGTTCATAATTTCTTTCTTAGATCTCTGCACTAAAGCCTCCCATGACATCCGCTGCGCCTGCTGCGGATGTTGGGCAGCCTTGCGAACTTTTTCGTCGTCTTCCCCTTGCGGATCTCCTTGACAACCAAATCTTCTATTTTCCTTTGTGTGGCCCTAGGATTATTTTTCCCCCCGTTTATTCCATACAAAGCATTGTATATTTACAAGGTGTAATGCGTGTTTCGTTTGTTTGTGTATATTACAGGGCGTTGCCATTTGTTAGTGTTAAATGTCACATGTGTTAAGAAAGCAAATACATACATAAACAGGTATGATAATATGACATTTATGGCATAGTGCATGTTAACACACATTCCTCGCTTCATTCCTATTTCCACAAGCGGAAAGCATGTTAAACCTGCCCATCTCTCTCTCTCTCTCTCTCTCTCTCTCTCTCTCTCTCTCTCTCTCTCTCTCTCTCTCTCTCTCTCTCTCTCACACACACACACACGAACACACACACACACACACACACACACACACATTATGTCTTGATCTATCTCGTGCTTTCTGGAGATAGCAGTACATTGAATGCCGTGAGCTTGAGCAATAACCTTACATTATCATTCCAATAAGCTTCAGTACTGCTGGCCTGGTATCAAATCATATGGTGACGCTCTAGTGGCCTGTAAATGTCCATGACACATTTTGTTTGGGGACAAGAAGCGGAGATTTATAATTAGCAATTAGAGTCCATGACACCGCAAGGTACAAGAGGAACATGATGAGATGAGATGAGAGATGAGTCCATGACCTGTCCAGAGGGAGATAGTTGGGCCAAAGTTGTGATAGTGTCTGAGCATCAAATACAATGGGAAGGACTTAAACTTGAACATAAATACCCCCCCCCCCCCCCCACAATATATTCCATTTTGAACATTCAATTATAATAATGAGAAAAGTAATACAATGGTAGTAGTAATATAAATGGCATTTTTCTTCTAATTGAAAGAGAAAACGAAATTGAGGAGATTTTACACATTTCAGTAAGGGAAATTAGTAGATATTTTGTATGTGAACATTAGTAAAAATACGTTTCTGTTGTATGTAAGGGAGTTGAACCTTGCCTTGATTCTGCAAGTCCAAACTCATTTTCTGTATTCTGCTAGTCTTTGAAGTAGTTTTGTGTGTGTGTCTTTGGATGTTTTAGGAAGAGTGTTCAAAAAGATTGATTTGTATATGTCTCTTTGTTTGCCTGTGTGTGTTTGTATTAGTTGTTGTAGAGTTTCCACTGCATCTGTGACTGTTTGACATGTGATCCGGAGTTTGCTTCCGGGTCCGGTCAAGGATATGCACTATTGACGAGCTCAAACGAGAGCGAAACTCGAGTATAGTGCTTCCACATTGACGTGGATAGACCTTAGGTTCATACCGGAATACAATCAGCGTTGCCAGTAGTGGGTTGTGCTCAATATTTAAATCTCAAATCCCGAAACAACAAAATAAATCAACTAACTAACTAACAGACAAACTATGAAGGCTTTCGATAAAGTGAGACATGTCGACATGATAAGGATCTACAAATAGATGGAAAAGACCCTAGACTTGTAAAAAAAACATGTATTGGAAACAACAAGCTGCCATCAGAATTGGTAACGATGTAGGTCAATATCAGCCTATTAAAAGAGGTGTGAGACAGGGATGTGTAATGTCTCCAGATTTGTTTTCCCTGTACAGTGAAAATATTTTCAGAAATATAGAAGATATGGAAGGAATCGACATGGGGTCAAGATATAATGGTCGTTCATTTGAAACCCGTTCCAAACGCTTTAATACAAAAGCATGAAAGAAACATTAACAGGTGTAGTAGAATGAAACAAAGCATTCATTTTGAATGAATTATGCACCATGGGTTATTGAGAGGAAGTCGTCGTATGCATTCAGGCAAGCATCCCATTTCGTAGGTAGGCGGCGAATGCCGTCCGGAGATAAGGATTGTGGTTGCTCACTGAACCAAGGGCATTTTTTTTTTTTGAGGTCCGAACAAATGAGAATCGTATGGTGACAAATCAGGACTATAGGCTGGATGTGTAGGATTTCCCTCTTCTTCCTTGCTAATGCTTCCTGCGCAATCTTTTTCAACCTGCGGATGAGCATTATCGTGCAACAAAATCACACCGCGAGAAGCATGCCGGGTCGTTTATTCTTGATAGCTTTTTGCAGCTTGTCTAGTGTTTGCAAGTAGTGGGTAGAGTTGATGTTGACCACCCGGTTCTTTAAAGTCGACCAACAATGGCCCTTCATGGAAAAAAATGCTCTCAGCATAACCTTACCAGCGGAATTTTTTGGCTTTTGGTAATCCATCATGCTTCCATTGCATGCTCTCTCTTTTCCTGCTCGGCTCAAAGTGGTGACACCATGATTTATCTATTGCCACCATGCAGAAGAGAAATTCATCACCCTCCACTATGTAATGCAGCAAGTGGTTCAAACACCATCCCATGCGTTCCTAATTTTGGTGGTCGGTCAACATCCGTGGTACCCACTGTAAACACACCTTCCGATATTGCAGTTTCTTACGAACGACATTTTGAATTGTCCCAATTGACACATCAAATTTTTTCACAAGCGAACGTATACTTCGACAATGGTTCATCTGTATTGCTGCATCAATTTTGGCGATGATGTTTTTTTTCTGTTGCAACAATATGCGCTTGACCCGGCCGTAGAAGATCTGTTGTGAACTGACGTCCTTTCCGAAACATTCGTGCCCAGTCTGTCACTGTTGTCTTCGACCCACATTTGTTATCGTACGCTGCCTGCATTCTTGGATGAATGTCCACTGGTCGACATCCTTCAAATGAAAGAAACTGAATCACCGCTCTTTGAGCTTCTTTGGGCGGATTTTGGATCAACCCGGCCATTTTCTCAACGGTCAAAAACAGAACCTATACATCATGGGACGATAATCACATGCTCTTTTATTCATTGGTCAGTACTTGTCACATTACTATGACATGATTATGATCAACGTTTACAATTACGCGCGGTGCGGCACGAACGGATTTCAAATGAACGCTTCTAATTCATCAATAACATTATATATGCACAAGATATAGTCTTAATTACAGACAATGAACAGGACCTGCAACATTTAGTAGATGCGGTTGTTGCACTCAGTGAACAACTAGGCTTAGAATTGAATAGTAAGAAGACACAGATTATGGTCGTCACTGGGAAGACGGAAATACTACAATGTGATATACAAGTAAATGGGCATATTCTTAAGCAAGTGAATCGGTAGTCATCTCGGAACAGTCATAACATCTGATGGGAGATGCCTTTAAGAGATTAGAACAAGAATTGCCATTGCGAAGGTAGCCTTTTACAAGATGAAAAACATACTGACCAATAAAAAGATATCAATTGAAAAGAGAAAAAGAGTGCTGAAGTGCTACATAGAACCTGTACTTTTGTATGGATGTGAAGCGTGGACGATAAGCAGTCAGGCTGAAATACATCTGATGGCTGTGAAAATGTGGTTTATGAGGAAAAAGCAAAGAATACAATGAACAGACAGAAAAACCAGTGAACAAGTCCTTCGAGAAACAAATGAAGATCGCAAACTGATTAGAGTCATTAGATGTAGACAGTCAAAATTTGTTGGGCATTTAATGAAAAGAAATGACTTGGAGAACATGGGGACAACTGGCAAGATCGAAGGGAAGAGACCAAGGAGAAGACCGAGAAGTAAATACCTGGATGGCTTTTCCACGGCGCATGGTCGAGACAAGAACACGGAGCTGATCCACGACTCTGGTGATCGAGTGAGATGGCAGAACATGACCGCCCACGCTTATCGGCATGGCACATGATGGAAGGATGGAATGTCAGATAGAAGATGTATCACAGAGATAACATCAGATGGCAGATGTATCACAGAGATTTAAAAAAAAAAAAGAATTGTATCAGCAAACACTGCATTAAAAAAAAACAAAGAACTATTTTTGTTACACATTTCTGTCATTGGAGGTTAGGTCAAGAACCCTTGCCTGTTACAAAGAAACAATCTTAACATATGCTTGTGAATGCTGGACAATAGTCAACAAACCAAATGATCTCTTCAGGTCTCAGAAATAATGAGTGTACAGAAGTACGCTGAACATTTCTTGGGCAGCTAAAATAAGTCATCTGTGTGTTGTGACAGAGGCTAAGACACAAACCAAAATGAGACCTTCATCACTTTCTGGCCAAAATATGAGAAGACAGAAACTGGAACATGTTGCAACAGCTGGACAGATTGATGAAATGAGAGGTAAAGGAAGACAATGAGGTTATTGATGACAGCTTTTATCATGGCACATAAAGGTATCAGCACATGAATTGTTACGTGCTGTTGGAGATCTCAATACGTGGAGAAGCATAATAGGCCTCACCAAAACATCTGAAGGCTGCAGAAATGTGGTTTCAGGGGAAAAAACAAAGAATACCATGGACAGACAGAAAAACCAATGACCAATTACTACAGGAGACAAATGAAAATCGTAAATTGATTAGAGAAATTAGACGTAGACAGTCAACATCTTTTGGACATGTTATGAGAAGAAATGGATTGGGGAACTTAGTGACAACTGGCAAGATCGAAGGGAACAGACCAAGAGGAAGACCGAAAGGAAAATACCTGGATGGCTTGGCCACATGGCATGGTTGAGACAGGAACTCTGAGCTGATCCTCGACTCTGGTTATCGAGTGAAATGGCGAGCCATGACCGCCCACGCTTTCCGGCATGGCACATGTTTGATTGATAATAGGCCTCACCAATTAGCAAGGCACTTGATGATGATGATGAGATCTATTTGTCCACTTCTGTTGTCAGTTCTGAGAGAAAAAAGCCTTGGTTCACTATTGATGGTGACACAAGATTTGTGTTGTTGTTGTTGTTGTTGATGTCAGATTTGCTGTTTCTCTCGTCTACCTGTAGTGCCAGTTCTGTGAGGAGGAAGCCATGTACTAGTGTTGTTGTTGTTGTTGTTGTTGTTGTTGTTGTTGATGTCAGATTTGATGTTTCTCTCGTCTACCTGTAGTGCCAGTTCTGTGAGGAGGAAGCCATGTACTAGTGTTGTTGTCGCTGTTGTTGTTGTTGTTGTTGTTGTTGTTGTTGTTGTTGTTGTTGTTGATGATGATGATGTCAGATTTGATGTTTCTCTCGTCTACCTGTAGTGCCAGTTCGGTGAGGAGGAAGCCATGTACCAGTGTTGTTGTCGCTGTTGTTGTTGTTGTTGTTGTTGTTGTTATTGTTGTTGTTGTTGTTGTTGTTGTTGTTGTTGTTGATGTCAGATTTGATGTTTCTCTCGTCTACCTGTAGTGCCAGTTCTGTGAGGAGGAAGCCATGTACTAGTGTTGTTGTCGCTGTTGTTGTTGTTGTTGTTGTTGTTGTTGTTGTTGTTGTTGTTGATGATGATGATGTCAGATTTGATGTTTCTCTCGTCTACCTGTAGTGCCAGTTCTGTGAGGAGGAAGCCATGTACCAGTGTTGTTGTTGTTGTTATTGTTGTTATTGTTGTTGTTGTTATTGTTGTTGTTGTTGTTGTTGTTGTTGTTGTTGTTGTTGTTGTTGTTGTCAGATTTGATGTTTCTCTCGTCTACCTGTAGTGCCAGTTCTGTGAGGAGGAAGCCATGTACCAGTGTTGTTGTCGCTGTTGTTGTTGTTGTTGTTGTTGTTGTTGTTGATGATGATGTCAGATTTGATGTTTCTCTCGTCTACCTGTAGTGCCAGTTCTGTGAGGAGGAAGCCATGTACCAGTGTTGTTGTCGCCGTTGTTGTTGTTGTTGTTGTTGTTGTTGTTGTTGTTATTGTTGTTGTTGTTGTTGTTGTTGATGTCAGATTTGATGTTTCTCTCGTCTACCTGTAGTGCCAGTTCTGTGAGGAGGAAGCCATGTACCAGTGTTGTTGTCGTTGTTGTTGATGGTGATATAATACTTGATGTTTGACTCGTCTACAGGCACTGCCGGAGCTGTGAGGAGGAAGCCACGTTACAATGTTGCTGGAACACATTCTACTGCAGTGTCAAGTGTCAGAAAGAACACTGGCATAAAGATCATAACACGGTGTGCAGGCGCAAGCGCAAGCAAACATCTTGAAGACATTCCTGGCATCTGCGTGTTTTGGGCTGCATTCATGTCACTGATATCGTGTTGAGGGAGTTGTTTGTTTGTGTGATTGGATGACTGGAAGATATTATTGTGATGTTGTCTTGACTGGTAAATGGTAATTTCATTGTTCTCTGAATGGAAGAACTTAATTAAATTTGTGAATGAGTTGAAAACATTAGAAAAATACAGTGAACAGAGTCAGCCACTGTTTATTGCCTTCATTGACCTCATAAAGGCATTTGATTTGGTCAGTCGTGAGAGTCTGTTCAAGGCACTAAAGAAGATTGGCTGCCCACCAACTCTTCTATCAATTGTGGAATCGTTCCACACTGGCATGAAGGGTATAATCAAGTTTGATGGTGCAACTCCAGAAGAGTTTGAAATCAGGAGTGGAGTTAAGCAAGATTGTGTGCTAGCTCCCATCCTCTTTGAAATATATAAGGGGCGTTCATTTAAAATCCGTTCATGCCGCAACGCAGATAGTGGCGTAGGTTGAACATGTTCATGTCATAGTCATGTGATAAGTACTGACCAATGAATAAAAGAGCACGTGCTTATTGTCCTGTTGCATAATTCATTCAAAATGAATGCTTTGTTTAATTCTACCACACCTGTTAATGTTGCTTTCATGATTTTGTAATAAAGCCATTGGAACGGGTTTCAAATTAACGTCCCTAATACTTTTCACTTCTTCTGAAATATGCCTTTCGTGATCATGACGGTGGTATATACATTCACTCAAGCTCAGGTAGCGGCCTACACTATGCTCAGAGATTGAAGGCGAAGACCAAAATTAGGAGGGTACTGATCAGAGAGTTGCTATTTGCAGGTGATGCTGCAATTACGACCCACTCTGAGGAACAATTGCAACGTCTACTATCTGCATTCTCCAATGCTTGTTCTGAATTTGGTTTAACAGTTAGAAAAAAGAAGACAGATTATGTCACAGGGTGCACATAGGGTACCATCAATCTTTATTGACGACGCCAAACTAGAGATGGTAGATCATTTTACATATCTAGAATCAGAGGTAAATAGCCTATTATCCCTAGATCAGGAAATCAGGATTGGTAAGGCAGCAATAACAATGAACAGGTTAAGAAAACGAATCTGGGAGAACTGGAAGCTTACTGCCAAAATAAAAGTCCTTGTCTATCAAGCCTGTGTCCTTAGTAATCTTCTTTATGGCAGTGAAGCCTGGTCAACTTACTCACACCAAGAGAAACTTTTAAACAGCTTTCATATGCGGTGTCTGTGAAACGAGGTCGGCCTCTTCCTCTGTTTCCCTCTGGTCTACACATCATTGCTTGTTGTGGTATACTTACATTGGCACCTTTCCGTCTTGACAGACGATAGCTTGGTGCATTGTGCTTCAAAAAGGCTTAATAACTGTCATATGGCAATAACTACGATCCGTGCAAATGTTTGCCCACAGTAGGTGCATGTGAAAACATGGTCATTTCCACCATTTTGCACCATCTTACGCCTCTCACGCTCTGTGTGTGCTTTATCTGCAATCATTTTCTCCTTTGTCTTTATTCCATTTCTGATAGTTGCCCTCCATGCAACACGTTCAGCGGCGACGTGCTCCCATTGTGCATTATCAATGCCTGTATCAATGATGTCCCGCTTACACACATCTTTGTATCGTAGTAGAGGCCGACCCTGAGATCTCCTACCCGTCTGTAATTCACCAAAAAAGATGTCCTTTGGTATTCTACCATCATCCATCCTCCTAACGTGTCCTATCCATCTAAGTCTACGAAGACTAAGCGTGGAATACACCGTCACACTACCTGATCTTTCCAATACTTCAGTATTTGTGATTTTGTCTTGCCACTTAATACCAAGTATTCTTAGCAGACACCGCATATGAAAGCTGTTTAAACGTTTCTCTTGGCGTGAGTAAGTTGTCCAGGTTTCACTGCCATAAAGAAGAGTACTAAGGACACAGGCTTGGTAGACGAGTACTTTTGTTTTGGCAGTAAGCTCCCTGTTCTCCCAGACTCTTTTTGTTAACATGTTCATTGTTGTTGCTGCCTTGCCAATCCTGATGTTGATTTCCTGATCGAGGGATAATTTGCTATTTACCTCTGATCCAAGATATGTAAAATGGTCTACTATCTCCAGTTCGGCGTCATCAATAAAGATTGGTGGTATACCACGTGCACCTTGTGACATAATCTGTGTCTTCTTTTTGTTAATTGTTAAACCAAATTCAGAACAAGCATTGGAGAATGCAGATAGTAGATGTTGTAATTCTTCCTCAGAGTGGGTCGTAATCGCAGCATCATCCGCAAAAAGCAACTCTCTGATTAGTACCCTGCTAATTTTGGTCTTTGCCTTCAATCTCTGAGCATTATAGAGGCCACCATCTGAGCGTGATTGAATGTATATACCGTCATCCTGATCACGAAAGGCATATTTCAGTAGAAGTGAAAAGTATATCCCAAAGAGGGTGGGGGCTAGTACACAACCTTGCTTAACTCCACTCTTGATTTCAAACTCTTCTGAAGTTGAGCCATCAAACTTGATTATACCCTTCATGCCTGTGTGGAACGATTCCACAATGGACAGAAGAGTTGGTGGGCAGCCAATCTTCTTTAGTGCTTTGAACAGACCCTCACGACTGACCAAATCGAATGCCTTTGTGAGGTCGATGAAGGCAATAAACAGTGGCTGATTTTGTTCCCGGCATTTTTCTTGCATCTGTCGCAATGAGAATATCATATCAATGGTAGACCGGTTCTGACGGAAGCCGCACAGTGATTCGGGGTAGACTTGATCTCCCAGGACTTGATGTCTGCGCAGGACAATTCTGGCAAATACTTTCCCAACAATACACAGAAGTGAGATACCCCTATAGTTGTTACAGTCGCTCCGATCTCCCTTGTTCTTGTACAGCGTTATGATGTTTGAATCTTTGAAATCCTGTGGGACTTGTCCTTCTCGCCAGCATAGTTCTATTAGCTGGTGGATCTGTAGAGCGAGGGTGTCTTGCCCACTCCTGATCACCTCTATTGGAATCCCATCCTTACCTGGAGCCTTGCCAGATGCAATCTCATTTATAGCACACTTAACTTCTGTTAGAGTGGGAAGTGTGTCCAGGTGGTCAAGAGTTGGCAGGGCCTCTATGGCGTTGAGGGCATCATCCGCCAGCTTGGTCTCACTTGAGTAAAGCTCTAAATAGTGCTCGACCCATCTATCCATCTGCTGTTTCTTATCAGTGATGATTTCTCCAGTCAAGGTTTTCAGCGGTGCACTTCTTTTGATCATTGGACCACAGGCTTTCTTTATCCCTTCATACATGCTTCTGATGTTTCCCTTATCACTTGCGATTTGAATGGACTCACATAACTTGATCCAATAGTCATTCGCACACTGCCTGGCAGCCTTTTGTGCATCCTTCCTCGCTTGCTTCAGCTCACTCAGAGTGTTACGCGTTGGTCTTTCCTTGTTTCTTAAGAGAGCTATCTTCTTTTTATCAATCAAGGGCTGCAGTATCTGGCTGATTGCCGCAAACCAGTCCTGCCTCTTATGATCCACAGTGCCGTAAACCCTTACCGCTGTTTTATAAATAGTTTCCTTAAGTTTACTCCATTTATCATTTACTATACAATTTTCTGATGTATCATTGAAAGCGTCCTCAAGTTGCTGTTGAAATTCAAAGCACTTTCCAGGATCGTGAGTGTTAATAATATTAATCCTGGGGCTAGACTTGTGTTTAGCTGTGTAGATTCTCTTTGGTCTCAGTCTAACCCTTGCAACAACCAAACAATGATCTGTATCACAGTCAGCACTGTGGTAACTTCGAGTTAATGATGTATGGTTCAGATGTTGTCTCCGTGTGATAATGAAGTCCAGCTGATGCCAATGGCCGGATCTTGGATGTCTTTTGTTTTAAAAAAGGAGTTTGTAATACATAGGTCATTTCTAGTGCAGTGCTCCAGCAGCCTTTGCCCATTATCATTCATGGGACCGATGTTGTATTTTCCAAGGCACACTGACCATGATCTCGAGTCCTTGCCCACACGAGCATTGAAATCACCGAGCATATAAATGTAGTCGGATTTTGGAACTGCCTTGATCGCAGAGTCTAGCTGCTCATAGAACGTATCTTTCACATCATCAGAGGAAGTGAGTGTCGGTGCATATGCAGTGTGAATGGTGGAAAGTCCACAAGAGGTTGCCAAGCGCAGTGATAATAATCTTTCATTACCTCCAGCTGGGATATCAATCATTCTCAATAGCGAATTCTTCACTGCAAAGCCCAAACCGTGTTGCCTTTTTCCTGCCTGCCCTCTTCCCTTCCAAAAAAAGGTGTAATTGTTTTCCCTGAGTGACCCTTCCTCAGCGAGGCGAGTCTCCTGCAGGCCAGCAATATCAATGTTAAGATGATTGAGTTCAGCATCAATCACAGCCGTTTTTCTCACATCTTCAATATTTGTCAAGTCAGTGGAAAATCCTGGACACATGGTTCTCACGTTCCAGGTTACAAGCCGTAGCTTGAGGTTTCTATTATTCTTTTTATTAGTACCTGGTGCATTGGTTTTACAGCCTGCGATTCAGATTTTGTCCTAGCCCCAAGCACCCATTGAAGCAGGCAGGCTGTGTGGTATACTGTTAGTTGGTAATCTACTTGCATGGCAAATCCATTCGACGTGCTGCTTTCTAATAAAATCGAATGCAGCTATAATCCGAACTTTAGTCCTGATTTATTCATTTCTGATCGTATATCTTCTTGATACATTGAGTATTCTTCTCAGGAATCTCATTTCTGTTGTTGTGATTTTTCTTTTCTCTTTTTCTGTTATTGTCCAGGTTTGGCATTGGTAACATGGAGTTGGTAGGAAGATTGTCTTGTAAAGTGCTTTCTTAGTAGTTATTGATACATGTTTGTTCTTTAGTATTGGTGCCATTTGTCCAATGAGTTGATTTGCCTTATTGCATCTATTTTCGATCTCGTCTTCTGATTTGCCATTTGATGATATTATACTTCCTAGGTACTTGAAACTCTTTACTTGTTTCAAGGGATGTTCGTTTAGGTGAATCGTTGCTGCTTTTTCTTCTTTAGTTATGGTCATTACCTGTGTTTTACGTGTGCTAATTTTCATTTTTGTGTTCCTTACCCATTTAATTTAGACTGTTCATGTGGTCTTGTAATTCAGCTTCTGATTTTGCTATTAGTGCTTGGTCGTCAGCAAACAGAAGTTCTCTAATGGTTAGATTTGCAGATGGTTCTTCTTCTGTGTTCTCGTCATGCGGTGTTCCTGCGGTCTCTGTTAGACTGGTTTCTTCACATATGTTGTCTATATCTTATATATAAATTAGGATGTGCGTCCGTATTTATGTATCTCTGTATGTATCTCTGTATGTATCTATGTATGTCCTTTATCCGTTCGCGAACGGCCCATCCGATTGAGATGAAATTTTCTACACGCCTTCCTTTCATTCCAGAGCTGTCAACTGTGATATTTTGTTAGTGTGAAATCGCCTGCTTACTCAGTATTATTTCATTTTTCATTTCTCATCATAATTTCATATATCTCAGGGGACCTAACTCTGTAAAAGTTATTTCAAGGGGCATAACTTTTCTGTATAACTTATAGTCATATTGTGGCATCGTTTTCAAAGATTTATAAACTCTTTGTCCATAGTTATGTACCGGCATATGAGTTATAATAAATAATGATACAATCTGTAAGGCATTTTCAAAGTTTTCATAAAAATGATGCACAATGCGTAACATTGTAACTCATCTTTTTTT
>OY992884.1:38925403-39025403 GCA_963921405.1 Cepaea hortensis | reverse complement strand
ACAGACAGACAGACAGACAGACAGACAGACAGACAGACAGACAGACAGACAGACAGACAGACAGACAGACAGACAGACAGACAGACAGACAGACAGACAGACAGACAGACAGACAGACAGACAGACAGACAGACAGACAGACAGACAGACAGACAGACAGACAGACAGACAGACAGACAGACAGACAGACAGACAGACAGACAGACAGACAGACAGACAGACAGACAGACAGACAGACAGACAGACAGACAGACAGACAGACAGACAGACAGACAGACAGACAGACAGACAGACAGACAGACAGACAGACAGACAGACAGACAGACAGACAGACAGACAGACAGACAGACAGACAGACAGACAGACAGACAGACAGACAGACAGACAGACAGACAGACAGACAGACAGACAGACAGACAGACAGACAGACAGACAGACAGACAGACAGACAGACAGACAGACAGACAGACAGACAGACAGACAGACAGACAGACAGACAGACAGACAGACAGACAGACAGACAGACAGACAGACAGACAGACAGACAGACAGACAGACAGACAGACAGACAGACAGACAGACAGACAGACAGACAGACAGACAGACAGACAGACAGACAGACAGACAGACAGACAGACAGACAGACAGACAGACAGACAGACAGACAGACAGACAGACAGACAGACAGACAGACAGACAGACAGACAGACAGACAGACAGACAGACAGACAGACAGACAGACAGACAGACAGACAGACAGACAGACAGACAGACAGACAGACAGACAGACAGACAGACAGACAGACAGACAGACAGACAGACAGACAGACAGACAGACAGACAGACAGACAGACAGACAGACAGACAGACAGACAGACAGACAGACAGACAGACAGACAGACAGACAGACAGACAGACAGACAGACAGACAGACAGACAGACAGACAGACAGACAGACAGACAGACAGACAGACAGACAGACAGACAGACAGACAGACAGACAGACAGACAGACAGACAGACAGACAGACAGACAGACAGACAGACAGACAGACAGACAGACAGACAGACAGACAGACAGACAGACAGACAGACAGACAGACAGACAGACAGACAGACAGACAGACAGACGGTAACGGGAACGAGAACTTATATGACTACTTATATGAATTAAATGAGATGCTCCCCACCAGGGTCTGGGCGAAGCCGGGCAGGGTCAGCTAGTATGTTATAAACAAGAGAGGTGGGACAGGACACAACTACACAACCTTGTTGTACTCCGGATCTTATGGTGAGGGCACTATTCTTTCACATTCGTATTTGATAGCATAAGACAGTCTTTTTTTTTTTTCTGAATGAAAAAGAAATATTTTATGCGATAAGGAAATATTATTGAATGTAAGAATGTTATATATAAGTGAAATAACAAAATGGGTTATAAAATTGGCATGCATCTAACTTAAACCCATTACATATTTTAATTCCTCGCAGATATTAATGCGGTTTGCATTCAAACGTTGCATATAAATAGTACATCTGGATATTCTCTTCAAATATTAAGTTTCTATTGTCAGAACCTTCAAACAAACGTTTCTGGTAGAAGTGTGTGAGTTATTTCTCTTGGAACAATAGAATCATTCATCTGTATTAGATTGTTCCCCTTTTGTAAGCAAGTATGTTCCTTCCCATTGCTGATAATCAAGCTTTGGTGACAGACCTGGAGGCCGACCCGTTTCTAGGGCATGCGCTACACACAGTTACATGTGAACTCTACCATAAGTTCGGCATGTGCTTCTTACCTGCAACTGTCGCGCTAGCAACTTTTAGGCACTGCCAATTTGGACATGTATGTCCTAAGCAAGAACAAGATTGAGGAGGAGACCCCCGAAATTGCTCCACAGGAGACGGAGAAACTAGTGACGAAGGACCCCAGAAAAGTTGCGGCTGGGAAGAGAGGAGCTGCTGCTCGAAAGAGTCGTGAAGCATAGAGGTTATCTCTAGTTCTGCAACAGGCTGTTCGTGAGAAGAAACGAAAGTTAGCCCCTGAGCATGAGCATGCCCCACCACCGCTGTTTCCAATGGTGCCCATTGATTACCGCCACTGGACTCCCTGGATTATCGGAGTGGCTGGTGTTGTCGTTGTCGTCGGTGTAATTAGGCAGAAATTGCGGCGAACTAAAGCACCTGCCCCACCTGCCCCCTCCAAACGACCAGAGACTAACATATTAAAGAATAGAGATCCATTTTATATGGAATAATGGCAAGTGTTGACGGGAGAGCTATTGTTAATGGTCCAGCTATCTCTGAAGGAGTTGAACCCAGTATCTCGGCATCAGCAGACATAAAGATTAATAGCGAGCATTCTTATCCATTGAGTCACGCTTTCCTCTGTCATGTTGATAGAGCTGAGCTTACATGACGAGCATGTTGGTAATGTACTTTAATAGAGCTGAGATTAAATCACAAATATGTTGGTAATGTACTTTGCTTTGATAGAGCTAAGATTAAATGACAAGCATCTTGGTAATGTACTTTGATAGATCTAACCTTAAATGACAGGCATGTTGTTAATGTACTTTGATAGACCTGAGCTTAAATAACAGGCATGTTGTTACTGTACTTTGATAGATCTGAGCTTAAATGACGAGCATGTTGTTAATGTACTTTGATAGACCTGAGCTCAAATGAAAAGCATGTTGGTAATGTACTTTCATAGATTGATAGATCTGAGCTTAAATGACAAGCATGCTGGGAATGTACTTTGATAGATCTGACCTCAAATGACAATCATGCTGGGAATGTACTTTGATAGATCTGACCTCAAATGACAAGCATGCTGGGAATGTACTTTGATAGAGCTGAGCTTAAATGACAAGCATGTTCGGAATGCACTTTGATAGAGCTGAGCGTAATTGACAAGCATGAATCTCTCATATCCCCCAGCTGAGAGTCTTTGAACTTCTATCAGACCTGAGCATGTAGCTTGCTCAGTATCACGCCTTTATTTTTCGAAAGGTGGCTATCGGCCCGGCTCTCAGGTCCGAGGGTTTGTGGCTTAGAGGCGTTCAGCCACAGCCCTCGACAGGGAGCCTTTAGTGTTTTGTCCGGACCAAGAACTTCTGCCTTCGTGCGCCTGATTTAAATTTTAGACTGCTATCCTCAGTCTCACGTGCAGAGCAGCAGGTTGTGTCTCTCTTAGTCTGGTCCCTATCCCATATGCTGTCCGATATGTAGTTTTTCACCCATCGGCAAGCACATGGGGTCGATGGGACACGCAAGCTCCCCCACCACGGCAAGGTGGAGACACATCGGGGGAGGAGTGGAGATCAGTAAGTTTGTGTGAGGTTCTTCCCTGTATGTTTCGTGTGCGCTCTTACCAGTGGTGTCTGGCTCTGGTAGGTTAGTTTTCCGTTAGAGTGTATCTCTTCATATGGTTTCTTTTGTCGGCATTGGCTTCGGTCTCGTCGGATGTTGCTTTTTTTTTTTTTTGTAGTTTTCCCCTGGTGAAGTTGGCTGCATTTTCTATATCCTCTTCGGACTAGTCAGGTATTCTGCGTCGACAGGGTTAATCGTCACATCTAGGCTGACTAGGCTTGTATCACATTTCCCATTGAAGACTGGTTTCCCTTTGAATTTATTCGTAAATGTGAATGGGTTGCTGGCTTCTTCTTGAGGTTTTACATTGGTCTTTGGCTGGGCTTCATCTTGCGTCTTTTTTGCATCCTTTTTTATGTAGTGTCTTGAGAAGCTTTTCTATGTTTTCTTGTTGATCTTCATCGTGTGGTTTTTCTGTGTTCTTTACCGTGTCTTCTGTTGGTTTAATTTGTGTTGAATCCCTCTCAGCTTGTAACAGTTTTCTCTCGGCTTGTATTGCTTTGTAGTATCTCTTGGTTCTTCTTTGCAGTCTGTACCATGTTCTCCACCTCTTGTTTCGGGTCTCTTTTATTTCGGCAAGTAGCTTTTCAATGTCGCTGTTCGGTGCCGGAGTTTGCAGAAGCTTGACTTGTTTTTTTTTTTTTTTTTTCCAGCTCGTGAATCTGGCTCTGCATTTGTGCTCTTTCTGTTTGCGAGATGCCTGTGGCTGTCTCGCACCTCCGTATTGTTTCCTTAAATGTACTTTGATAAAGCTGAGCTTCAATATGGAGCATGTCAAGAATGCATGTTGACAGAGCTGAACTTAAATGTCAAGGATGCCATGAATGTACGTTGATAGAGATGAGCTTAAATGTCAACAATACCAGGAATGCATGTTGATAATCTGATGCCATGATAACCCTTTTATGTAGAAACGAGCATCCTACGTCTCCATCAATACGTGCAACAACATGTTCCTGACCATACCTCTGGGGGTGCAGGAGAAGTCGACGTTTGTGCTGTACATTTTCAATCGGCAGGGACCCAAGTATGTTCAGCGTTTGTGTAAGTTACAGTGCAATAGAACATGCCTTTAATTTGTTCCGCAGGAATCTTCAGCAATCACTGTCTGGATTCAACAATTGGCTAAAGAACATATCATAGAAATGTAACAGAACAAAGAAGGCATCTTCGAGGAACACAGAACGGAAGCTGAGCCTTGTTCACAGACAGCATGCAACACCAAAGAGAGTTGTAGGCAATAACATACTGAGCGAGAGAGGAAGCGGTAGACCAAGGACTTACGTGGGATTATGGAAATCGGCACACGGAGACAATAAGAAGTGCATCTATAAATGCATAAATAACTAAACAATAATTTTCAAAGAACAGTATTTCACATATCCTCCATAGTACCAAATCTTCACCAAATCTTTAATTGTGACTTTACTCTATACGACCTTAAAGCTTTGACATTGTTCTTAGATACAATAAACGGTGCCACAGAAGCCACCGGGCCAAAGCTGCGTCTCGCAGAGCTAGTTCTAGCGAAATCTGGAAATTGGTGTATGTCGCAATAATGTTATGAAAATGGTTAACATTGTAGCAGAAATGTTGTATTATATATCAAAATAAAGGAGATAGCACAAGGAATATGTTGGTAGGAGAATTTTTGCTGTATGTTGTAAATAAAATACAAATAATAATATAACTTCTAAAATAATTTGTTAAAAAGAGGTAAAAATAATGTAAACATTGTACTTACCGAGGGGGCGTTGTTATCCAATATCCTGATCACTGCTAATCCAATTGAATTTACTGAACAAACAACACTATTCTAAACTATAAACACCATTGCTTCCAATCAACCATCCGAAAAGAAGTTTCGCCGCAGATTCTGAATCATGTATTTTTTTTTTGTCAGACAAAAATTAGGACAACACTTGGCAGATTTACATTTAATTGTCATGTCTGTTTGTTTTTATTTACTATATGTGGCAGTCTATTTGTGATAGGCTGCAACGCAAACTTTGGCGCACAAGTCTGGTCTATTAGTGCAGCCGGAGCAAACAAAATATGATATGTGTCGTTTAGTTCGAGTGCTGCAAAAACACAGTCTCTATTGACACCGACAAATTCTATTAAATGCTTGGCTCATGTAAATCTTTCGGCATAATTTCCTGCAACAGACTGAAATTCTTCGGCAGGCAGAGTGTCAAACTTTCAGGAATACTCTGAGCTACTTCGCGATGTGCACTTTCCTTTACTTGAAATCCTTCTATAACAATTTTTTTTCCTCCTTTCTCTGTTTGCCATATGGAATGTAGGATGTGAGCATTGATCTGTGCAATTTCAAAGATCTAGTAGTAGATATATTTCCACCACGTAATGGTTTTCCTATCATGGATATTATAATATCCAACCATTTGGTCCATTCTGTCGCAGCCATTCATCGCCGTGTTATTTTCATGGAGACCATCTTCAGCTTGCTTTGCGGTTTTCGCAATCCGCTCTCAACAGTTCTAACTACAGACTTGGTAGAGACAACAATGCATGGTTTTTTTAGCTTTGTTTAGCCCTTCCGCCAAATAATCATATCATCAATGGACACATTTTCAAATGGGTAAAATGCTTCCTGGATATTCTTCAGAGTCAACAAGAGGATAAATTTTTTTTTTTTGGGGTACCCTCAGGTTGACATACATGAAACATGGTGTGATAAATATATTATAATTTTCTAATTGATTACTGGGAAACGTAGTGGCAGTGCCACATACCAAGGAGTATATAAATGTGCACTTGTACACCGGTAGTCTTTGATACATGGTCTTGGATCAAGTCCCATAGCAATAATGACAGACGTAAACTTCAGCCATTCGTGCTTCATTGTCAAACACTCAGCTGTTGACGAACATTCACTGGTTTTTCTTTATCACCACGTGCTAAAACTTTAGACACAACTAAAACTACTTTCTAAATATTCACATTCACATATTATTATAAACAATAATCTAGCTTGATCTCTAGTCATACTACGTGGACGCAAACTGGTGGGCGTTTCCATTGTGAAAAACCAAAACAAACAAATTAACACTACCTTAAAACTAAAAATTCACAAGAATCCAAAATTAGAAAACGATTGACCGCTCAAAGATGGCGTAGAGATCTTTCGGCTGTACTACTTATTAGTTTACGGTAACTTAAAATTCCGAAACGGAGCAGAAATATGTGAAATAAACCACTGATCATTTTGTGGGACGAAAAGGGCGGACTGCCATTACAGCAAATCCATTCTGTCCACAGATGGGCGCACGGTAGCGAAAGAGTTAACCTCAATTCATTTTAGTTTAATGGGGAACTATTTAGACCAGATTAGCGCAACCCACTTGCTACAGGCGTACAAGGATTCCCTTCTTTTACACTACACGAAGTGACAACTCGCATTATACGTAAAAGGGATACATGTTTATTTGGAGCTGATCAACAATAGCTCCATGAGCGGAATACCATCACGGTATTTAACATAGAATGTGATGACGCTAAAATGGAATGAGGAGATGATGTATACATTATAACTAATGAAGCTAAGCTAGACTATATAACTATAATACTGTCCTTTAGTAAACACAAAGTATCCCTAGCGGATACACGTCCGATCTCTAAGCCGTCTGAAGTCTGTCCTCGCTGAGCGTGGTGTGTTCAGCCACCAGCAATTAGCTCAGCGTGCGTTTGTTGGTTTACGTGCTGGGCCCTGGCTGTGCTGACCAGCGTTACTCGCCCTTCCTCGTGCACTCAGTTTCCCAGTCTTTTGGGCAACTCCGCTCATATGTACTGGTTGCCCTTCTTGTTGACACAAGGGTATCCCGTTATCGCTATTTATAGCGATAGTGTCTCTCTTGTCTGGTCTCCTATCTTATGACGTCACTTGCCCTATTACTATGCTCTATTTCAGCTCTTAATAGCTTAGAGCTATCTTAGCTCTCTATTACTAGCTTAGCGTTAACTCCTAAGTCTTTGACAAGCGGTGATTGCCATGGGTACTAAAATGGGTCCGAATTATGCCTGAGTTTTGATGGGCTATCTGGAGGAACAGATATTGAGCCAATACACCGGTATTCTGTCGGAGCGCTACAAGAGGTTTATCGATAACTGCTTTGGTGTTTCAGACAAGTCCTGATCTCCAGGACTTCATTGCCTTTTTCTCTGACTTTCATCAGACTAACCTCCTCTATTTCTTCCTCGGCTGTCAATTTCTTAGATCTAAATGTTGCTTTCAGTTCCGCTGGTCTATGCACGGACTGTTTATTACAAACCAACCAGCATTCCTTCTCTTTACCTCCTCCCAACATCTTACTTGTAACGGTTCTATTCCTTTCTCCCTGTGTGTATAGGTGGGGGGGGGGGGGTGTAGTTGAGAGGTGGCGAATATTGGGTGTGTGAGTATGTATAGGTTGGCTGATGTGTATGTGGGTGGGTGAAGAAAATTGTGAGGGTGCGGGATGTATGTGTGGATAGGTGCGGAATGTGTGGGTTAACAGGGGTATGTGTGTGTGGTTTTGTGATGTTTGTTTTGCTGGGTGGTTGCGGTTGTGTGGGTGGGTGGTGGAGAATATGTGGGTGGGTATGTGCGTGTCGGTTATGGGATGGGTGGGGGATGTATGTGTGGGTTGGAATGTCTTGTCTGCATTTTCTATCTAGTTGGATGCATAACAAAAAGAAAGTATTACACGTTGCTTGCACTTGTATCCATTCTTCAAAAGAAACTTTGTCCTCAAGGGAACAGACCTTTCGAATACTGTGCTCGGCCTTACCCTTCCTGGAGTTTCCTTTGCCTAACCTGCTGCCCGGATCTCACCGTGCAGTGGATGCTGTGCACTCATCGACTCGCTGGTAGAAATGTGCTCATGTACATTGCTTATAACTGTGTGCATGATCCCTTTCGTTTTTGACTTGGCACATGATGATGATGATGATGATGATGATGATGATGATGATGATGATGATGATGATGATGATGATGATGCCATATTTCAAAATATTTGCCAATTTCATGTTCGCAATAATGTGCATAACAAAATTCAAATAAAGTTTGAAAGCACTGTACCACAGGAAATGAGGCAATGAAGGGGAACAAATATACTAAAAGCCATATAAAGGGCAGCACGGGAGATAACAGTAGCTATTTATTCATATAACAGATATGATGCTTATTTAATTTCGTCTAGAATATTTGTCACAGTCTACTTGCCTCTTTCCTACGACGCTGTCGTGCTTTTATGCAATTAAACAATCATTTTTTTTGCTTTTCAATGTCTTATATTATTAACCTATACATTACCTTTCTTATAGTATAATATGATATCCTTCGCTATATTATGTTACCTAAACCGTGATAGATCTGGACACAAGAATCTGCTTAACGATATATCTGTTTACAATATCAGGAAATAATATTTGGCAGGTACACGCGTGTGCCTTGTAATTGTAACTAATAGGGCTAATGAACAGAGTGTAGTGTGCAGGCCACATAAGTCAAACGAGTGACCATAATTGCATAGGCAGTAAACAGTAGAGAATGTACAGCAATATCCACCACCTGGCTTGATACTGCAGTTAGATTAGGTTAGGGGTAGGGGTGTCTCCCACCAAAGGAGAAGTAAGGCACTTCCATCCTTCCGCTACCCTACGGGACACCCTCGGGCAAGGTGGAGTACCCATTTAAGCCCCCCCCCCCCCACCCCTTCGAACAGGGTAACGCGAATCCACTCTAGCAGGAGGTCGATTGAACTTGGGAGCAGCCGACAGATAATTGTTGGTTATGGTTTCAAGCCATTGACGGTGGGCAGAGGATCTCTCAATGGAGACAATGGCTACGGTCATCCGATCAGCATGGTCATTGCCTAGAAGGAAGAATGGTATACATCCCTCCTTATTGATTGCCGGTTAGAGGAGGGTCTAAGAGAGGAAACTCTAAATCTCAAACCCTCCGCTGCATTGCGGGTATGCCCATGTGGGGAAGGCTTCGGAAGTAAACCCTGAGGACAAATCCGGAGATGGAGTCCCTAAGGCAGTTCCATGTTGTAAACAACATAGTTCTGGCAACTCCTGCGACGGCACCGATGCCAAGTTGCATTGGCTACTGCCTTTCCCTTGGTCAACATCGGCGACGTGGAGAGGGGGGAACTTGCTACTGAGCAACAGCTGGTTCTCTGAATTGAATTGCCGAGAGGTGTACACTGAAGAGGTCACGTCAGCACCGCGTAACAGCGGTGACACACACGGGAAGCAGAAGTTACCGGTTATATGTCTTAATGCTCGATTGGCGTAGAGCACGGAAAGGGGGGGGGGGGGGGGGTCACCAAACTGCGGCCCGTGGGCAGGATCCGGCCCGCGACGTCACTTCATCTGGCCCGCTGACGGTGACCAACCTTGCCTGATATACTGTATGGAACACGAGAGGTTGTGATACAATTTAAATATAAATATTATGTATAAATATTGAGAATAATATTACACGAGATTTATTCTCCCATAGATAGACTACACTTCTTTTGAAACAGTTATCAGTTATCAGCTGGGATATCTTCATTGCACTCCGGACAGGTCCATAGATGCTCAGATTTCCCCCCCCCCCCCAGGATATGCATCAGCGTCCGGTGGCTAATAGTGCCAGTTCTGTGTTGGTTGACGAGGCATCTCGTTTTCCCGATGTACCTCTCGCGTCTGGCCGTGCCAATTCTTAATCCCAGGTCTTTCTTCCTGGACAGCGATGTGGGTTCATTGAAGTCCTCTGTTCTCGACATATCTTTAAGGACGTTAATAACATCGGCACGATCAATGGGCTGGACATATGCAGGGGGTGCAGAGCCAGCCAGTTTATCAGCTCGTTCATTTCCCTCGACTCCCGCATGTCACGGGACAAAGATGAAGGTGACTCTACGGACAACAGACTTCCGCAGCGACTCAGTCTACTGTCTACGTACAGATCTAGCTTCGACCTTCGAATCACACTCATTGAATCACTTAGTACACTCACATTGGTATCATGCTGTGATTCCAGTTTTCGAAACATTATCTACCATGTGAGGTCGTATTATAGACATCTAAGACAGTGCTATAACTTACATTTATGTTAGCAGAAATTCATCTTACGGGTTGTATGTTTACTAGAAATCATACTATGCTATCTTCAAACTTAGGGCTACCGCCACTGTCTCCTGTTTATCCTGGAAGCCCTCGTAGACATCAAATGCAAAAGTTGCAGCATTGGCCCAGGTGTTCTTCCAGGCCGGTAGCTCCCGAGTCCTTGGGGAAGCAGATTCAGACTTTCCAAATGTTGCTGGAGCCTGCGTGCTACTATCTTTTCGAGTACTTTGCTATACGTGTTTTGCAGAGTTATGATTCGGTATCCATTAAGCCTGGAGTGGTCCTTACCTGGCTTTGGGAGGGGGACCAGGTAGCTATGCAGCCAATCGTGGGGTATTTCCGCCGTATTGATGCTTAGGTTGAAACAAAGAGCCGTCTCCTCCAAGTCCCCATAATTTATGTTCCTCATATGGGAGTATCTCACCCCATCTGGACCTGGCTCTGTGTCTTTAGCCCGCTTCAGTACCCGTCTAATGTCCTCCACTTTAATCTCACAGTCCTCCTTCCTAGTGACCCGTGACAAGGCGTCTCTGACGTTATCTCTAATAGCCATATCTTGCTGATCCGTCTGTTTTAAAAATCGTTCAAGTAAAGCCTCCCTTTGTCCTTGTCAGTCGTCATAGGTCGGTTGTTATCATCATAAACGGTGCCATGTTGTGGGATGTGGATTTTAATTCCTGAGAATAATTCGTTAAAATGTCTAGGGGGGTTTTATTGATTCTCTGGTCACTGGTTAGAATGCAGGGTGATCAGGGATATTTACCACAAATCCCAGGAGAAAAGAGTTCAATCCTTGAAACCTTGGCCTTTGTGTGTAGGTTTCCCTTCCCACTTCATCACCCTTTACATTTTCTATGGTGCTAGAAGGATATTGATTGCTCACAACATATAAACAACAACTTGTTGGACACCACATTTACTTGATGTACACAACACTTTTGGACAAACAGTTCAGGTATTAACTCAAGATCTGCAATTACATATATAGATGTGTAATAAACACTATGCATTTTCAGACGGGCATGGGAATGATATGCAGTATTACAACATAGTACCCAGTGACCCCAGAAAAAAAACCAGGTTATTACAAACAACACAACAACCACAAATTGGTTCTGCTTACTCGACTCATTGTACCTAGATAAAATCACATTGGTCTAGGTGCAGAAAACCAACATATATATTTTTGTTTCTGACACCATGTACAATTATCATATTTAAAAATAATGAGTTGATGTCAAAATACTATTTACCTTAACCATCATTGGTTATACCTCATTATACACTAACACTCTTTATATGTCATAGAAGAAAAAAACACACACATGAAACAGTTGATACTAATAATTAAATTAATTAATTATAGTGTTCATTTAGGCATTGCGGATGGGTATTCTTCTCCAGTGCAAAGCAGTTAATGTCCATATTTATCCGTGACAGCCATAAATACTCACAGTCATGTTTAATGTCCACTGAAGTTGGTTGCGGAACTACTTATAATCCTTAGGAAATAAATTCACCACATATCTCCTCCGTGGAGCTGAATTCAAGAATCTTCTTTGCGAACGGCTCGGTGTCAGTGTGAAATTGAGGCCTGGGTTGGTCATACCTTCAGAAGATGCATCTTGAGTCTTGGACTAAGGTTCTTCCCTATATCACCATATCCGATGAAAAGGATGCCTACCTTTCAGCGTCTCGGCTTATAATATCCGAATCTCAATTTTGTTCCCACAGATTTTTCACCCACCTAGTCATCAGTCTATAACCTATTCCACCGTTATTGGCATTTAGGCTGACATGGGACCAGCACAGAGTTCTGATTCATTATTTACTTTCAGTGTAGACATACAATTCTGCTTGTTATTCATTTGGTTCATCTGGAATTAATTCCAGGATTCTGCTGCAGGCATGGACCTGAAGAATATTGACTCCACCACATATCCAGGGTTGCAAGCCATCAGGTGAATCCTGTGGTTGCAGGCGTAGAGGCATTTACTCCGCTAGCTGCTTTCATATGGTCTTTTTTTGTGTGTTCAGGTTTGGGAACCTTGAGGTAATCTGGTGTAGGTATGGTTTTCAGTTGGCACCTTGGTTGTATTGGTTCAATGTCTTCTTCCCATTTGTTTGAGTGGGTGTTCATAGCTAGAACTTGGTGTTGCATGGCTGGAACCTTATGTTTGACTGTTGCAGCTGTGACAGCTTTCGAAGACTTATCCATTGTGGATATTAACTTGGTAATCCAACCAACAGTTGAAGGTTACTCACTGTTGTTAGTTTTAGTAACTTGCTAGAAGGATTGTCCCAGTTTCACTGACTTGGTTGAATGATGAGGCCATAGGTGATACTTCTCAGAAGTAACGCAAACGATACACTGTTGTCAGTACTCTGATGATCTTCATCTTTGTAGATTATTAGATCTTGAAGTCCATCCTGGATATTCCTACTAAAATAGGACTTAATCACTCACCCAGTCAGTTGTCTTCTAATTTATCTGTTGCTCGCTATGGAGCTATTGAGCGCAGCAGTCCATGGGTATTTCTAGATGCAGACTATGGTTAGGACATTCACTTTCTGGCTGTTGACCCAGGATCCAGGATTAGTGATATAGTCCCACCACATTCAACCACCACCTGCTTCTCTTCTATAGAAAAGGGATGACAAGAATACAACACGGGCATTAACCTACTGTGTTATGGTAAAAGGTTTACAACACAATTACAAACACAAATACAAAACAACAAGGGGAGAAGGGGAAAGGAGTGGGTGTCCACGTTCCACTGTCCCTCATTGCTGTGTAGAGCCATTCTGACTCTTCATAGTGAGTAAGGTATTTTCTCACTTTATTTTATGTTCTGTTGTTACTGGGACTATTAGATGAGTGAAGTCATTCTGTCCATCCAATATGTTGATATTGTCTCTCTCATTACTTGAAGAGAATAGCCTATACAGAATCTCTGTGGTTTCTAATGCCGCGTCTTCCTTTCGGCACTATAATCATTAGGTCAAGACTATTCAACATTGGCTTCTTAAGTACTGACGTACACATGGATTCTTCTATCAACATCCTCATGTCCCCCAAGGGTAACATTAAAAGGTATATTCCCACAGTAAAAAGTAACAATCAGAACAAGGAAAATTCTCATACCAGAAAAAAACATACATGTCCATTTTTCTGATATCAAGTACATGATAATCCTACATAATAATTAATCATAATGCTGATGCAGGGAGCCTTTGTTTTTGGATTTTCTCAGGGGTTAATCCATAACTAAAACATACATTGTTTTCCCCCACTGCGTACAGCAGATGAGGATAGTAGTCGCTATGATATATTTTGTCAAGGACTGCTATTATTCAAGCAATTTATTCACATCAATCTTCGCTTCTGTTCCTACTACAGTGAGGCGATGCGGATTGAAGGTACATCCTATCCGAACATTGATTTCGATCACGCGTTTACTTCCTTTGTTCATGAATTTATATTCTCAAACATGGCGCCCCTAGCAATATTTTATTATATGATTACATGTCCCTCCTCATATGGAGTGGTTACTAATCTGTTAACAAAAGGATGGTACTAAAATTTAGCACTATAGTTCCAAGTTACAGATTATGATGTGGCGAAGTATTTTATCCCCTGACTAAGAGTCAGGAATACGCGTAATCATTTGTATGTCCCCGCATGGATAAAATTTCCTTTCTATAGTACATAGATTATTTGCAGATTTCTAAACATAAATAGTGAGATATTGTTCGCAGTGCCTAGAAGTTTTAACATAGGAATATGAAATTGACAGACACTAGTTCTTTACTATGAAGTATGAATCAGGGGTCTGTTCCTACATTGAGAAAAGTTTCTGACATGAGAGTTGATACTCTATAGTACACATAATATTCGTAGATTATAGACACTACTAGTTAGATATAAGTTCATAATGCCTATAAAAAATATTAACATGGGGATTTGAATTTGTAAGACATAGGAAAAATTACAGCGTGGCGCCCACATGTGTTTCCTTAGTAAACATCATCCAGCCTGGTTTAAGAGAATTGTAACTAATTCTTAATTAAACATACTGGTCTATGTAATACATAAATATATCTTAATAATGTAGATATCACATACCAATTGGCTTGCAGAGAACGATGATTTTAAAAGGCAAAATACTTTTCCCTACACGGGAAAAGAAACCCCACCCGGGGAACACACGGCTGTTTCCTTTGATTGTCTGCACTCAAAATGGCTACTTTAGTCCTTTGTTTTCCCAGCAGTCCCGGTCTTGCCAGGTACGTGAAAAAATTAAAGCCAAATAGATTAAACTGCCACGGTCAGTCTATCGCTGTTTTATTTTCTCCTACATTAAGTAAGTTACTTAAACAGTAATTGAAAGGGTTTGTTTATTTTTAAGGGAGTCAATGCTTAGGAAATGGTAGGGACGTTTTTATTATATTACACATGTGTACCAGGCATCACCTGTCTCTTCATCTGCCGGTGCAGCCTCCAGAATTTTCCCAATGTCACATCCCCATTGATAAATTGTTCCCACTTAATCCTCTTTGCCTCTGCTGTCTGGAGTTTGAAATCCTGCACCTTTACTTTTTCATACCTTTCAGCCTCTTCCAATTCTGTGTCAACTGAATTGGTTGCTCTCCGCACCCTCTGCTAATCCCTTCTGGCCACCCTCTTTTCCCTCCATGAATTCTCGACCTCTGGTGTCCACCATGGTGGTTGAGTAAAGATGCTTCTTGGTTTAGATCTTCCTTGTGATCCTAGCCCCCCCCCCCCAAGAGCGAAGAGTGGTCGCGATCATAACTGAATGCCCTGCGAGCTCTTATAGCCCTAACTGTGCAGGACTTAGGTATCAGCACAGAACAGGGGAGGTGATCACTTCCATGGTCTTCAAGGACGCTCCATTTTATATCTGATACCGCCTCTTGGGATACAAGCTCCAGGTCGATGTCCGTGTCAGGGTCACCCGGTCTCATTGCTAGCCTAGTGGGTGTACCGTTATTTAGACAGACAACATCCATCTCAAGCAAGGCCTCAGCAAGAGCAATACCCTGTCTGTTCTCTCCCGACCTGTCCCATTCCTTGGCGCGGTCGTTGAAGTCACCACATATCAGATACCTGGTATCTGGAGTGTCCACTGAACCTTTAAACCAGTCCCAATTCTCTCTGCTTATGCAAGAATCCCCACTTACATATATTATGTCACTTGTTTTCCTGAGAGGAAGTTGGAATCAACAAGCACATCTTCAAACTTATTATCTGTTGGGATTATTGACTGACTTTTGTCTACACTCCTCTCTTCTGTCTTCCCTTCCATATATCTATTTCTTTCACTCTCTCTCCGTTATTCCTTCAACACATACTCCGACAACAGTTCCTTTCAACAATAAACAAAAGATTTATTAATAAAAACTATGTCTGGTGTATGTATGGATAGTGTCTATGTAGTTGGTATGTTCTTCTAGTGTGGATGCAAGATAAGATGTTGATGGATAGTCTCCGTAATCTTCTCCGGCATATTCAACAGGCCAAAACATCAGATATCAAACACAGAATTAGAACGTTCTCACCCGGTATGATCCGTTCAGCTTGGGTCTTGACTTAATCCAATTCTTGAAAACACAAACAATTGTTCACCACAGTAACACCGTACAGTAATGTGATCACGGTAAGTCCTTTCCGTAGACAGAGTTTTCAGTTTTATGTTGTTATAATCCATCAGTGAAAACACCTCACACCTGTCCACAGTTATTTAACCGTTTTCTGAATATATGTACACTGGTCTAGGGTTCTTCCCTGTTTCGTTTAGGTGAGTACTAAATGAAAATGTTTTATCCTATTTTCTATGCTTGAATAAAGTTTCTTCTCTAAGGTTCACCAAAATCTGTTTTTTGACATTCGTTAAGTCACCCACTTTGCATTTGCTATAGTGACATACTTTCACTGCACCTGTGAAGTGCCTGATTAAATTAAAAAAGTCTTTCCTGTATTATCAACACTGCTTTCTCTGTACAAGAGATGTACTGGTTGATCTTCTTTGATAGGTCAGGCTGTGTAGTAGAACCTGGGTAATAAACATTAAATCAGGTGATTTAAGTCTGCCTCATATCACTGTCTATGTTATTATCTTTCTCCAGCCGTAATGAAACAGCCTCCGAAAGAATTACTCTGACATAAACAGCAGAATTCACTAAAGTATAAACTATTCACTAAATAGAAAGCAATAGTAAACCCTACGCACAACCACATATTTCCCTATGCTAATATTAGTGTTACCTTATATATCTAGAATTAATGATACTCCAAGCATTGAAATCTATTAGCACACAATCACTTCTATCCCATTTCCCGGGATGATTTCTTTGCTATTTTCAGGAGACATAAATCCAGTTTGCCGTCCCTTTCGGTAGCACACTCTAACCCAACCATCCCAGTTGCTACTATTTATATTGGGCCTTCCGTTCTTCGTTAGTGTTTGATGTCCATACATCAACAATCGCCTTTGTCGTTCCCGTAACATCAAAAGTTCAGTGAAATCACGTATACGTCCGGGCGCTCCGTTCTCCGCTGTTGAGCTGGTCCTCTGTCCATCGCTCGTTTGCACTTCAAAGCATTCTCCGTTCATTTTCCCGTCGGCCGATACTAGCGGGAGTCACTGCCCTCGGCGCGTACCTGTATCCTATTTTTATATTCGTAGGTCAATGCTCGTGAATTTTATTCCTCCTCGCAGAATGAAGTACACAATTGTTAACCCTTCTCCTTCCTTGTATTTTAATATGTAAGTTATCAAGGAATCATTAAACTGCAGTTTTTTCTGTGACATACCGCCTCTTGGGATACAAGCTCCAGGTCGATGTCCGTGTCAGGGTCACCCGGTCTCATTGCTAGCCTAGTGGGTGTACCGTTATTTAGACAGACAACATCCATCTCAAGCAAGGCCTCAGCAAGAGCAATACCCTGTCTGTTCTCTCCCGACCTGTCCCATTCCTTGGCGCGGTCGTTGAAGTCACCACATATCAGATACCTGGTATCTGGAGTGTCCACTGAACCTTTAAACCAGTCCCAATTCTCTCTGCTTATGCAAGAATCCCCACTTACATATATATTTATCAGGTTCCAGATGTATCGGCCGATTTGTATCCGCATTCCTTGCACCTCTTTACTCTCCTGACCCCACCCACTCATATCCAGTATTGAATGATGTAAACCGTCCTTGACTACCAGACCCTTCCCATGTCTTCCCTGCCCAGTTGGGTTGATTTAACAGGTGTAGCCAGGGCACTTAAAAGAGTTCGTATTCAGTTATTGTAACATCAGGACATCGAAATCGTAGACCAGTTTCTCCAGTATTGGTCCTTGTTGTTTTGCACTGCGGCAATTCCAATACCCAACCCGTACATTTTTGAGTCCCAAACGATCGGTTTTCATTCTACCCCTTCTGGCTCCAGCCCTCTTCTTCCTTTTCCTTCTCCCCTCTCCACTACCTCTTCTTCCCCGCTTCATTCTCTCCCCGCTGTCTGTTGTCAAAGGTATCGAGCACAAAGCACGTACTCCGTTGCTTCGGCGATAATTCTTTGTATTATTCATAGTTTGTTAGATATGACGGCATGATATAAGCAGTCGCCATAGTAGAGCCTGCCTGCTAGGGAAGGGGCAGGGGATGTCCCTTATGAGTCCTTACGCCTGGCGCCGCCCCGCCCGCATACCAGACGTTCCACGTTCACGACCAGCTTACCCGTGGCCATTCAGTCCTCAGCATGTAGGTCCACCTTAAACTTAGGGGTTTATAATTGGAGTTTCCATCTCCTAGATTGGCCGCTGTAATAGCTAACGGGCCCAATCTACCCGGGGGCAAGAGGTTCCAGCGCCTCTTTCCTAATAGCGACAGGGTTGGGATTCATATTCATTTTCACATGAAATATGTTTCTCATGTTAACAGACAGAAATCTCAGATGGGCACCTGACAAACAATCTGATTGACAGAAGGGACGGGTAGATAGATATACGGACAAGTAACTAATGTCAGTAAAATGTTATCGCAAGTAAACGTTGCTGGAACATTCTCATGAAATATACAAGGAACTGTTGACACTTGAAGTACATACAATACAATGCATACAATACGATACATATATTACATACATCATTTACACAAAATCGGTTATGCACCCACTCAATAACACACAAAAACACACCCCCCCCCCCTCTCTCTCTCTCTCTCTATATATATATATATATATATATATATATATATATATATATATATATATATATATATATATATATATATATATATATATATATATATATATATATATATATATATATATATATATATTCTGACTTGAAGTTAACTGACACTGACATCTATATATATTCTGTCTTGTAACACGGACATCTATATATATATATTCTGACTTGTAACGCTGGCATCTATATATATTCTGTCTTGTAACACTGACATCTATATATATATTCTGACTTGTAACACTGACATCTATATATATTCTGTCTTGTAACACTGACATCTATATATATTCTGTCTTGTAACACTGATATCTATATATATTATGTCTTGTAACACTGATATCTATATATATTCTGACTTGTAACACAGACATCTATATATATTCTGACTTGTAACACTGACATCTATATATATTCTGACTTGTAACACTGACATATATATTCTGACTTATAACACTGACATATATATATATTCTGACTTGTAACACTGACATCTATATATATTCTGACTTGTAACACTGACATATATATATATATATATATATATATATATATATATATATATATATATATATATATATATATATATATTGTGTCTTGTAACACTGACATTTATACATATTCTGTCTTGTAACACTGAGATCTATATATATTCTGACTTGTAACGCTGACATCTATGCCAGCAGTACAGCGTCGGAGTTAAGTAGTAACATTGTTTCATATTGTCATTTTCTCTTCAATGCTTTCATTTTTATTTCATCTTTTTATTCTTCTCATCCCGTCCTAATGCCTTAATGTAGTTACATGAGTATCTTCCCCTGTACTATATGTTGTGTTTTGTGCATGCATTTGTTTGCTGATGAAGGTTAGTCGCCGCAACCTCTTGTATATGTCGTAATTCTGTTATGTAAAGCTGAATTACTTGTATTATTTTATCCATACTTCAAAAGCTGAATATTGAAGAAGATTGGCTATTAAAGATGATAAAACAAAGAACATTGAAATATTTTGGTCACTTGAAACGCCACGAACGTTTGGAGAGAACAATAAAGGAGGGGTGTATCATGTAGCTTGGGAAGAGAGGAAGAGGAAGGCCAAAGAGAAAATGGGTGCAGGATGTGGCGGATGATCTTCAGATGTGCGTATCAGACGCAGGGTTGCCAGATCACTGTGATCAAATTAAGCCAAGTCATGACATAAAAAAGCCAAAAAGAGCCGAACATTACCTAATAAGAATAATAGTGTGAATTAGAATGTTAAACATTACTTTTTCCCGGACAAGCCAGCGAGTAGAACCAAATTTTCTCAAAAGGAAGTGGTGCAGTTCTAACTTGCTGAAAGTCTGTCGATGAGTTCATAATTTTGAATAAATAACGCGGGGAGAACCGCTTCCAATTCTCGCTCGCTGCGTTACCTTATCCATATTTCCTATCTTATCCTTGTCATATGTAACTCTGCTGTCCGGTTATCCGTGTAACATAAATTATATTATCCTCTATTACCTGTCTGACTTAGAGCACTACTGTTCATATTTCCTATCTTATCTTTGTCATATATAACATTGCTGTTTATTTCAAGGGACATTACTGACAGTAAGATAACTGTATTCTGTAATTTAAATAATTTAGCATTTATCTGAATAATTTATGAAATTTTTTTTTAAACATTAAATGCAAGTATATGCCTAGTAAATAACGCGATAATAACTATAAGATATGTTCAAAGTGTGTATCTTCTTTTTTTTTTTTCGTTCATCCGGAGTGTTTTTTCAGATGTGATTGCGGTGTGTCTGTTATGCGCCCTTGGGCCGAAACCCGTAGGCCAACACATCGACTTTAGCGTGCTTTTTTGACCAGGTAGCATTCCTGGGAGACTATCACTTTTGTTGTGCCGTCTACATCCATGCTGGCCAAGTTAGAACGGTCGAAGACAACGGTCATCCCTCAAAGGAAGGCAGGGACAGTCCATAGCATTTTCCGCCATCCAAGGTTGCTTCCATAGTTGCAGGGCCGACACTTAACGCCCTGGTTCTGGGCTAGCCGAGGGAATCGTCACGTCCTGCTCATGGCTGCTTTAAATCCTCACTTCAATATATTGGTCATTTCGTCTGCCCCGGGCCATTCCCGCACAAACCAGACAGGTTTGCAGACGGCATCCACTCAGCGAGTTTTCGGACATGTGCTTGTCGTTGCACCCGTCAGAGCTGTTCCAGGCACGACAGACATTCGGAAAACTACCTAGTCAGAGCTGTTCCGAACAAGAGCGGCATTCGGAAACTGGGTAGTCAGAGCTGTTCCTAGCACGAGAGACATTCGGACGAGACATTTCACTCGGATGTAAATGCGTAGTGTCAATTTTTAGTTTGCCACCCGTAGGACGACACTTCCGGCTTCCGGCGGGCATTTTTTAATGAGGTTAGCCTTCCTCGGGTTTCGAGACTCTTGTTTCGGCTTCCACACAGCAAGCTTTCGCTTCGGGCTGCCACGTAATGGATTCGCAAGACAGGCGTTCCATTTCGTGTCAACGAGACAATTTTCCACCTTTGACTACACTCACTCCATGAGTGTGGTACACAGTGTCTTTAGTTTAGATGCATGAGAACTTACTAATGCATTTTACTGTTTCTAGTTGATATAATAATAATCAATGTTTTTCTGCTTCCTTCTAGAATGTTCAGTTTTTCAAACGAGCAATTTTTGTCCGGCCTGTCACACAGGTCCAAATTAAACCAGCTGGCTAAGATCAAAATGTATTTGCTGCCCTCTCAGTAGTAGCAGCAGCGAGGTGTGGCGAGGGGATCTGGCCGACGCTCGACGCTCAGAGGAAAGGCGAGACGGACATATAATCAGATTGCTGCTGGAACTATTAGTGTTGGAACTCTTCGCTGGCTGCTGAGGATGGAGACGGAGCGTTGTTGGGAATGTCGCGAATGCTGTGATGCCGGTTCCTAAATCAATCAATCAATCAATCAATCAATCAATCAATCAATCAGTAGTACACCTGGTTGTGGGTCGGGATGATCCTCTCGGTCCTTTGGCTAGGTTCAAGTGTTTGCTGCACCCGCCCCCCCCCCCCCACCCCCAGTAGTGCACTTGGTCTGGCCGGGGGGAGGGATGATCAAACCACTTCACATGACTTCAAACTAGATGTGGGCCTGGTGGACCACTGTGGGCAATGGCTCACAGTGAGACTAAGGGTCCACACAAAAAAGGGGGGAGGCGGGGGACTCAGCTTGTCTGGGGTAACCGCCAAACCAACAAAAAAAAAAAAAAGAAGTTATTTTTTTTTTTTTTGGCCTGTTTTACAGGCCAAATAAAATATATGTTAAGATACTCAATCAATCAATCATGTGACATGCCGGAAAGCGTGGGCGGTCATGACTCGCCATTTCACTCGATCACCAGCGTCGTGGATCAGCTCAGCGTTCCTGTCTCGTCCATGCCATGTGGCCAAGCCATCCAGGTATTTTCCTCTCGGTCTTCCTCTTGTTCTGTTCCCTTCGATCTTGCCAGTTGTCACCAAGTTCTCCAATCCATTTCTTCTCATAACATGTCGAACAAATTTTGACTCTCTACGTCTAATTTCTCTAATCAGTTTACGATTTTCATTTGTCTCCTGTAGTACTTGGTCATTGGTCTTTCTGTCTGTCCATGGTATTCTTTGCATTTTCCTCAGAAACCACATTTCTATAGCCATCAGATACTATAAAGTTCTTACTCCCCTCTGATCACACTTGATATTACTATATCGAATGTAAAGGATAAGACTGTGAACATATCGTGTTAGCATATAATTTCATCCGGATTTTTGTGAGTTAATATTCTGGAATTTTCTCTGGAATTATTATTAACGGAAACAACAAATTTCAAGATGTATTCAAATATCAGCCGGGAACGATAGTGTGATACATTACTGGTCCCGGGGCTGCTGCTAAAGCAACACCTGCACTTATTATGAGTGCCCTAACTGGTCCAGGAGGTGTACCTTTTGGGGGAGTCCTCGAGCTGCATAGGTTCGAGGTTCCCAGTAGGTGGTACTTTCACCTGTCAGCAGAGGCTCAGAAAGCCGTGTATGAAAAATTACACGGCAAAAAAGTTTCCTCTACCAAGCCTAGGAATAGACATATCTCCAGAACACCGAGAGAAAGACATAGACAGGCTGACCATCCACTGGTTACCCGTCACGATTGTTCCCCAAGGAGTTAAAAAAAAACAAAAAACTGGTGCACAGTTTTACAGGGGATGACAAGGCTGAGGTGTTTAGGATAAAGAATGGGGCTGGCAAGTGGGGAGCACTCTGCATATCCAAAAAAGGAAGTCCCCCATAATATACGGATCTACACTCCTGGCATTACGATCAATAATCACAGAGTGTTGATCTCGATGCCGAGGAGAAATACCAATTGTCCGGCGTGTGGCCAATGTGACTGCTTGTTACACTTAAGACCCTGTAGAGCTTGACTCTAGTCCGACTTTGTGAAGACACATGAAGGGTTTAGCATAGGTGGGAGCGCAAGCGAAATTGAAATTCCACTACTTTTATCGTTTCTTTACTTATTCAGTCAAGCGGAGAGCGGGGTGCAAGCCCCTCGCTTATGGGGTTAAGCGGCAACCGGCGCTCGTCGTCGGCCGCGATTCGCTCTGAAGACAGTGTCAGGCGGGGAGTTTGACAAAAGGTAACGCAGGTGTCCTAAGGCGAGCTAGCGACGACGGAAACCTCGCGTAGAGCAAAAGGGCAAAAGCTCGCTTGATTTTGATTTTCAGTACGAATACAGATCGTGAAAGCGTGGCCTATCGATCCTTTTGACTTTAAGAGTTTTAAGCAAGAGGTGTCAGAGAAGTTATCACAGGGATAACTGGCTTGTGGCAGCCAAGCGTTCATAGCGACGTTGCTTTTTGATCCTTCGATGTCAGCTCTTCCTATCATTGCGAAGCAGAATTCGCCAAGCGTTGGATTGTTCACCCACTAATAGGGAATGTGAGCTGGGTTTAGATCGTCGTGAGACAGGTTAGTTTTACCCTACTGATAACAGGTCGTTGCTACTGTAATCCTGCTCAGTATGAGAGGAACCGCAGGTTCAGACATCTGGTTCACGTGCTTGGCTGATAAGCCAATGGTGCGAGGCTACCATCTGAGGGATTATGGCTGAACGCCTCTAAGTCAGAATCCCGCCCGGATGTGCGACGATATTCTTAGCACCATTGCGTCGGGAGGCAACGATGTGGTCGGGACTAGGGACTTCGGTCTCTGCCTGACCTGGCCAAGCCGCAGCAAGAGGCCTCTGCCTTCCCGCTGATCAAAGCAGGCGGGGGCCTGTCCGATATTCACTTCATGCGGCGTGGAGGTAGACGACTTAGTTCTCGCCTTTTTCCAAAGGCAAGAGGATGACTTTATTACACCGGGGTTTATCCCATATGGCTAGGTCTTTTTCCGCAGGGCGTCCTGAAAAAAAAAAAGCGCCACGCAAAGCACAAACTCCCCCGGGAGCGTCAGAAAACAATTGTGCTCGTCAACCGAACGGATAGATCGGAATCGAACCCACGACCTTCAGAGCGCATTTCCCCTGGAAATGACAATAGAACTGATGAAACAAATAAAAGAGACAAGCCATATATGTTCTTGATATTCTACCTTTGATATTCCATGGAAGCAGAATCCCCCAACCAACTCCGCCAGAGCCGTCCTATCTGTTACTATCTCCGGCAGCTTCCCCAATGGCCTCCCTATATTCTTCATCCAGGCATCTATTTTTGGCTGGATCAGCCTGAGAACACTGGGTCAATCTGAAAGCCTAGGTCAACTGAAAAGATTGCCACCCTGTTGTTGGATTTGAAAATATGACCAGCGGACCAGCAGGCACTGCGCTGCCGGAACTTCCGGGGTATATGTTTTTATGGACATTGTGTGTTTTTTTTTTCCATATCCTATTTACAGGACATCGCTGTCAACACCAGCATTTTACTGCTGTTGTTGATGTCTTGGCAAATTTACGTTCTGTGCCACTGACTTCTGAACAACTGGCTCCCATACCAACACGTTAAAACCCAGCGCGACGCGGTCTGTTGTCAAATGCGGTCGCAGCTGTGTTTCGAACTCGGGTAAGCGGGCTCACGGATAGCGTCCGTAAACCCTTAGCCACGGAGACCAGCATTGTGTATATATGGGCTAAATAAGAGAAGCAGCGGCTGCAGCAGGAGATAACTGGGAAATACTGACAGTTAGGTATATGTAGCTCCAGCGAACAGATGAGACATACTAAACACGGACTCAGTGTATATACCTTATAACGGACTCCATAAAGGTGAACATAAATCACAGAGTGAAAATCCCCCCCCCCCCCCCCTCAAAAAAAAAAGAAAAGAAGAAGAAGTATAGAAAAGAAGCAGAAAATATATAATAATAAAATAATGAGATTCCCTCTGTTTATTTATATCTGACTGTTTGCACACCTTTGGCTAATCATTTCATATTTGGCACTTTTACAGCTGAATTGGACTCAACCTTTATAGACAAAGAGCACCTTTCAAAACCGAACTGAACTCAACTTTTGTGCTTTTTAACAATGAAGGACTTGTTTTAACATTATTTTGCAATTTTATATTTTATCTTTAGATCTGTTTATGTTGTCCCGTCCCTGATGAAAATTTACATAATCGAAACGTCGTTTGTTGTATCCTAGAAAACTGTTTTTTTTTTCTTTTTTTTTTTTTGGGGGGGGGGGGGGGGGGGTGGGGAGGGGGGGGGGTCACTCTGTGATTCATGTTCACTTTATGGAGTCCGTTGTAAGGTATGTACACTGTGTCCATGTTTAGTGTGTTTAATCTGTTCGCAGAGGATAGACATTTTTTGGGGTTGTTTTCTATTGTTGCATATCCCTTACAGGACGTTGCAGTCAACACCAGCATTTTTCAGCTGCTGTTGATGTACTAGGGAAATTTACGTTCAGTAGTTTGCCATTGCTTTCTGAACGACCGGCTCAGATACCCCCGTAAATTACCAGAGCGGCGCGAAACGTTGCAAATTCTCACAGCTGATGTTTTCCACACGTTAATATACGGGATTACGAACAATGTCGTTAACCCCTTGGCCAGTAGGACATATTTAAAATATCATAATAACATAATTTATAGTAATGCATTTATTGATCACCTTTTTGGTGTGTGTGTTTTTTTTTTTAAAGTTTATATCCCTTACAGGACATTGCAGTCAACACCAGCATTTTCAATTGTTGTTTATGTTCTTGGCAAGATTATACTCAGTAGTTTGCCATTACTTTCTGAGCGACTGGCTCACATAGCCCGTAAGTGACCAACGCAACGCGATCCACTGTCGAATCTCGCGCAGCTGTGTTTCTCATGTGGATATACGGGATTACGGAGAAAGTCGTTAACCTCCACGCCAGGGAGACTGGCGATTGATCACTGCACTTATTAATAATTCTGCATAAGGATTCTGCAGAATTACCAATTTTTTTTTAAAAGTTGCATATCCCTTACAGGACGTTGCAGTCAACATGAGTATCATACTGCCGTTGTTGATGTCTTGACAAGGTTATATCTTCAGTAGTTTGCCATTGCTTTCTGAACGACCGGCTCCCATACCAACACGTTAAAACCAGCGCAACGCGGTCTGCTATTACCAGATAGCTAAATTAAGAACATAGATAAGCAATGTGTAGGGGACATAATCATCTAATATTGTTGTAAGAGAGATTACTAGAATTAAGAAAAATAAAATAAATCATTTTACAGCTATAATATTAACAAATAGCTTAAAATCTCTTCACGATCCTCTTAGAAATATTATATTCAACATTGAAGTCAGAAATTATATGTGTAGAAATATACTTTTAGAATACTTATTAAAAAAAAAACTTAGTGAATCTTTATCTACTGAGATTTTATAATCAACTTTTACGTTCTACATTTATTCATGAAACTTTAAAAAGCATTCATGTACTGACATACTTCATCCTCAATACATGGTACCCTCTGTTGGGAACACAATATTTTTACTGGTCTCCTATGGCCACAAAAAATTTAAAGAAAGGAAATTAACCATACCTATCCCAAACTTTGATAACATTAACAAAGATACGAGAAGACTGAATATTAGCATGTTAGGTATATGTGAAACCAAAGGGCATTATTATAGAAAACAGAAATATCAAAATAATGACAATATTTCGCCTAATGAAAATGTATGTGTATTCTGTTCTTCTGTTCTCTTCTGAGTCTTCTGTCCTGTTCTCTTCTCTCAATGAGTAATGAAATGTTGGAGGTAGCGGAATTGTGAGAGGATGGTGAACATATCGTGGAAAGAAGAAACGAACACTGAGGTTTAGCTGTAGGTAGCTGTACAAGTTCACCCATCATAACCATAAGGAAAGGATAAATAAAATGTTTGTGGCATATCAATTGTAGAGGTGAAATACGGAAATTAACCAATGTAGGAAAGCTACGGGAATATAGGCAGAGAAAGCTTATGTGGAATGTTTGAACCGCTGGGCAACAAATACTAATGTAGTTAGTGGTGTGCTGACCTCGCTCGCAGACATAGGGAAAAGGTATGGCCATTGTGTTGCAGATACAAGGAAACCCTGCACCCTAACCCGCACGCCTTGGAACTTTGCACTGGTTTTACAGGCACTAGTCCGAGATTTCTGCCACACGCTTCCAACGTACACCGTGGGTACATGGTCATCATAGAAATTAATTAATAGTTGATCTAGGAGCCGGATGTAGTAGTAATAGTAGTAGTAGGCCTCTTTCAGTCCTGAAGGACTGTAAAGTTGTGTTTCTGGGGAAGTGCCTGGCAGCACCGCTGGTGACTGTATAGTCCAATGCGAAAATGACAATCCCTGTCACAGTTTCCGCATCTGTAAGACGAGGCAGGTCCTGCAGTAAGTGACTGCGTTTTAAGCCTGTGCCTCCTATCCTGTGTTTGTTGGATCAGATTGCGCTCAAAGAGCACCAGTCCGTTTCGTACATCTCTACTCCAGGAATATCTGTCTGTTGCAACTCTTTCCCACGTGTCTGGATCTATGCTGAGCTGAGGGTTTTCATATCTTGTTTACACGCATCCTTATATCGCATTTGGGGTCTTCCGGTCGGCCTCTTTCCTGTGGCTAGTTCTCCGTATAGGAGATCTTTGAGGATACGTTCATTCTCCATTCGAGATACGTGGCCCAGCCACCGGAGGTGTCTCTGCTTGAGGAGAGAGTGCACTGTGGTAATATCTGCTATTTCAAGCACATGTTTGTTTGTGCTAGCTGGTGTGTTACTGACCACATCAGCCACCTGTGCTGGTTGGTCTTTTAGAAATATGGGTCTAGCACAGCGGTTCTCAATCGGTGGGGATTCCCCCCACCCCCCCCCCCCCCCCCACTTCCTCACAGGAAGGAATTTTAGGGTAAGATTATTTCCAGATTTTGATAATACATGAACCGATTACTTTATATTGTTTTTCCCTCCATACTTCACAGTTCTGTATTTCTCGCCCTTGTGAAATTCGTTTTATAACGTAAGTAGACCCCAAAATCACATTTTATGTTGACATGTTAGTCTGTTTAAAATTGCCATGGTAGACAATTGACATTACTGTGAGAACATGTGTATATTTCAGCTTGCAGGATCTATCTAGTTATTTTACTTCTGTTGTGTGAATTCTGCAGTATGTACCTACCGAGATGCAGCTAAATATGCCAGGCAATAAATCGTGCAATCTATTGTTTGTGTCTTCGTTATTTAAATTCATTGTTTTGAATTTTATGTAGACGTCTAGACATGTTCTAATATGTGTTATTAAAGTTAGCATCCATTTTTACGAGTACTACTTGTATATAGAAGCCGGGGGGGGGGGTGGGGTTTATAATGAGGAAATACGAAAGGGAGGGGTGAATGACACTCTGAACAAATGGTGAAGGGGTGCATGAGCCAAACAAGGGGATAACCACTGTCCTGTAATAATAAATCATACAATTCAACTGCGCAAGCGTTTCCATAATTGCTTAGGACATATTTAAAATATCATAATAACATGATTTATAGTAATGCCTTGATTGATCACTTTTTTTTAAAAAAAAGTGCATATCCCTTACAGGACGTTGTCAACGCCACCTTTTGTCAGCTATTGGTGTTCTTGGCAAGATTACGCTCATGAGCATGAGCAGTAATCATGAGCATGAGTAGTAATGAGTATGTAGTTTGCCATTGCTTTCTGAGCGACCGGCTCAGATACCCTGTAAGTAAACAACGCGACGCGATCCGCTGTCGAATCTCGCGCAGGTGTGTTCCTCACGTGGATATACGGGATTACGGAGAAAGTCGTTAACGCCTTCGCCAGGGAGCCCGGCTATTGATCACTTTTTTTTTTTTTTTTGGTTCGCATATCCATTACAGGACATCGCTGTCAACATCAGCATCTTTCAGCTGATTGTTGATTTCTTGGCAAGATTACGCTCAGTAGTTTGCCTTTGCTTTCTGAGCGACCGGCTCATATACCCCGTAAGTTACCGACGCGGAGAGAACCGCTATCGATTCTCACGCTTGTCACGTTACTCATGAGAGTATACGGGATTAAGGAGAACGTCGTGTAACCCCTAGACCAGGGAGACCGGTGATTGATCACTACACTTATTAATAATTCTGTTCAAGCATTCTGCGGAATTATCAGATTTTTATTTTAAAAGTTGTATATCCCTTACAGGATGTTGCAGTAAACACCAGCATTTTACGGCCGTTGTTGATGTCTTGACAAGTTTTACGTTCAGTAGCTTCCATTGCTTTCTGAACGACCTGCTCCCATATCCATACGTTAAAACCAGCGCGACAAGGTCTGCAATTACCAGATAACTAAATTGGTGGGGACACCAAAATGTGACATAGAAATAGGAGGGGAAATTCTCAATTAAGTGGATAATTTTAAATACCTAAGGGCACTTATCAGATGGAAGATGTAAAACAGAGATTAAGAGCAGAATATGGTAGGCAAAAGCCGCATTTCAGAAAATGAAGAGTATCTTATGCAATAAGTCGAAATCAATGAATGTAAGAAAGAGAGTGCTAAAATGCTATATAGAACCAGTTTTGCTGTATGGCAGCGAATCTTGGAATGTAAATGAACAAATTAGGAAGAACTTAGAAGCAACAGAGATGTGGTTTTTAAGACGAATGTTGTGAATTCCTTGGACTGCCAGAGTAACTAACAACGATTGCCTGAAAGAGGCTAATGAAACCAGAACACTATATACAACAATAAGAAAGAGACAAGCAGCTTTCTTTGGTCATGTGATGAGAAGAGAGGCATTGGTAAACATCGTGACAACTGGAAATATCGAGGGGAGGAGAGGCAGAGGCAGACCAAGAGAAATGATGCTGGACGGATTGAGATGGTGGCATGGAGGAATATCATCAGCAGAGTTGATCCAGAACACCAAAGACCGAGATCTGTGGAGAGCCATGAACGCCTACGCTTGCCAGCAGGGCAGTTAATGATGATGAAATTAAAAACACATAAACAATAAATAGGGGAGATAATCATATAATATTGTTGAGAGGGAGATTACTAGATTTTTAAAAAAGAAATCATATACCAGCTATAATATTATTAAATAACGTATAAATGACTCAACTATTCTCTTACATACAAAATAATTAATACAGAAGTCAGAAAATGTAAAATTAAGAAGAATACTATTAGATTTCTTATAGAAACTTTTGTGAATCTTTACTTACTTACATTTTATAATCACCTTGTTAGTTCTACATTTATTTTTTAATTTTGAATAGTGAACTTTTAATCATAATCTCCAACATTGTGATACATCAAAACATTTATTTTACTGGCCTACTAGGGCCACACAAAGGAAAATAGAAGACCTGGTTCTCAAGGAGATCCGCATGTGGGAAGACGACGAAAGAGTCCGCAAGGCTGCCCAAAAGGCGCAGACGATGTCGTGGGAGGCGGTAGTGCAGAGATCCAAGAAGGAGATTATGAACACTTAAAGTTGGGAGTAAGACACCTATCACAATCAGTGAACTAGTGCTAGCCATATCAAAACTGATATTATCTGCAATTAAATGATCAGGAACCTAGGAACAGAGGCCAAAGCAAAGCTGTTACAGATCTTCAATACCATCTGGACCTTAGGTAGTGTTCCACAAGCCTTGAGAGAAGCAATCGTGATACCCCTCCTAAAATCTATGAAAGACAGTTCCATTGCCTCCAACTACAGACCAATTAGCCTCACCAGCTGTCTCTGCAAAACAATCGAACGCATCATCAATCACAGACTACGGTGGTACACTGAACATGAAAACATCATTGGGCTACAATAGGCTGGCTTTAGGCAGTGTTACTTTACGGAAGATCAGACAACATACCTCTCTCAAGAAGTTGAGGATGCATTCCAAGAGATCGATTGATTGATTGATTGATTGATTGATTGTCAGACCATGGTGATCCATTTGCTCCTCCGAGGTGTACACATGCTCCCACAAGGCCGCAACCACGTCTGCTTTGCCATGCATCAATACTCCACCAAGTTTTGCCGAGCCAGCCAATCTGTCCCCCTGTTCATTCCCCAGCACACTAACATGCCCCGGAGAAAAGATCCAGACGATGCTTGTCACCAGTGACTTCCAAAGTGAAGCAAGCCACTCTGCACGAAGCTTGCATGTCCCCACCCTACTCAGCATGCTTTCTGAGTCAGTTACAATCACGATGTATGTGTGTATCGTATTCTCCATCCAGAGGAAAGCTGCACTGACCGCCTCCACCTCCCTTCTTAAGCTAAATGTTGTGGTATCATATGCCAGGCTCTCCTGCACCAAACGTCGACCATTAGCTTTTGCTAAGAACCCTCAGGCACTTCTCCTACCTCTCAACACCGACCCATCTGTGTAGATAATCACATTACCCAAGCGAGCATTATCCTGAATTAGTTGCTGGATTTCAATTTCCGTGGCCCCTGCTGGCCACTCCCTGCACCCCCGGCTCAATGTGACTATAACTCTGCACAAGTCTGACTGCTCCGCTGGCACTCTGACCCACTCCCATCCTCTCCTAATGTTCTCCAAGGGGCACACCTGTCTGATCGTATCCTCCGCCTGAGCAATCCATGATTTCCCGCTTATCAGTCGCTGACCCTTAACGGCGTAGATCGCCTCATGCAACGGGTGATCTGTGTCTGCAGCTACTCTGAGGTATGCCTTCGCCTGCATCACCTTGAGCCTACCTGCAACAGACGGCAACCCAAGGATGTAACGCATGCACACAACTGGGGTGTCTCTGGTGCATCCCAGAATGACTCGCATCGCTTCGTTCTGTATGCGCTCTAATTTCACCAGCTGACTCTTTGAGACAGTGAGAAGTCCTAGTCCATAATCAATCACTGAGAGGATCAAGTGCTGGTATAGTGTGAAAAGAGAAGAGAAGAGAAGAAGCTGGTACTTGCGGCATGGATGGATCTGAAGAAAGCCTTTGACAAAGTCTGGAAAGAAGGCCAGATGAGAAAACTGAGAAACTGTAAAGTCAATGGAAGAATGTACAAATGGGTGAAAGCATACTTGCACAACAGAAGAGCCCGACTACAGATAGACGGTCTCAAGAGAAATAAAGTACTACTGCGTCACTGTGTTCCTCAAGGTGGAATCTTGTCCTCCACACTTTGTATAATCTTCATCAATGATCTTGTTGCTAATCTACCGCATGGAATTAACGCGGCAATGTACGCTGATGACCTGGTTTTGTGGAGCACAGATGGACATGCATCAGTGTCCACCAGATTCCTACAGAGAGCTGTAGATACATTTATTGCATGGGCAAATAGATGGTGTGTCAGTATAAATACTGACAAGTGCATCACCACTCTATTTACCCTCTCTCCGAAACAAAAGGCAGGGATCATCCAGATAAATGGAACACCCCTAAGTGAAGATAAAGAACCTACATACCTTGGTGTAACATTCGACGACAAGCTGACATGAAGGAACCAGATAAAAAAGCAATATCAAAAGCTAGAAGGAAAATAGCCATCCTGAGAAAGCTAAGTGGAACCACATGGGGAGCCAGTGGGAAAATACTTAGCAAAGTTTATCAACAGAGCATACGACCACACCTGGAATACGGGTCATCTGCGTGGTGTTCAGCATAAAAAACCACACTACAAGAGCTGGACAAAGTGACAAATCAGGCTCTTAGAGTAATCACAGGAGGGATGAGATCAACCTCTATAGTAGCAATGGAAAATTTGGGGAGGACACTAGCACTGAGAGAACGCAGAGATACAAAAACACTAATACAAGCAGACAAGTTCCTCAGCTTGCCAGGCCACCCTATGAAGAACCGATTTGAAAACTTAGCTAAGGGGCGGTTGAAAAGAAGTAGTTTTATCCATCAGGCCAAACGACTCTGCAGAGAAACTACCGATCTTCCTACAGTTGGTATCCCCCTGAAGACTATTCCAGAGCAAACTCCATGGAAAGATAAACATAGACTCATTCATTCATTCATTCATTCAGTAGCATGTCCTTTGCAGAACCTCGCTCCCATAACAACCTTCCGGAAAACCTCTCGATCCTAAGCAAGATGTTCCGCGTCTGATACATCCATCTGGAGATCATCCGCCACATCCTGCACCCATCTTCTCTTTGGCCTTCCTCTTCCTCTCTTCCCAGGCATATACCCTTCCATTATTGTTCTCTCCAAACTTTCGTGACGTTTCAAGTGACCAAAATATTTCAATTGTCTTTGTTTTATCGTCTGTAATAGCCAACCTTCTTCAGTATTCAACTCTTGAAGTATGGATACATTTGTTCTTTTCTTTACCCAAGATATTCTTAGAACTCGTCTATAACATTTATATTCAAAGGCATTTATGCGCTGTTCAGCTTTTTTAGTAAGTGTCCATGTCTCACAGGAGTATGTTGCAATGGGAAAGATGCATGCTCTTAAAAATCTAATTTTTTGTAGTTCTGTCTGTCCCACTCCATAATTTATTCAGTTGTTTTAGTCTTTGAAGAGCAATTGTTAGTCGCCGTTTAATTTCTTTCATTGTGTCACCGTTGTTGGTAATCAGTGACCAAGATATTGAAAATTTCCCACCACCTCCAATTTTTACCCATTAACGTATATTTCTTTATCCATTGTAGTTTTATCTGTATGCATTATCTTTGTTTTTGCTATGTTAAGATATAAGTTGTGATTTTCACTGTCAAAGACTGAAGCCAGAGGCAGGAAGCTTGCCTCATGATAGAGCACCACCGGGACGTGGGGTCAACCTCAGATAGATTAGAGGGAACATAGTGCCCGGGATCAGGGCAGGATAGATGATAGAAAAGGGGGACTATTAACTAGTCCTCACACGAAGGCGTTGACCAGATAGTTAGCACTACTGGTCACGACGGAATCACGCCTGCGTGATAGCCACGAATGTCACTCAACCAAAGACAGCTAATAGAAGCGTGCTAACTGACCTAGCACGCAAAGAGCCGAAGGACGCATGAAGGTCCTTCCGCGGGGCGTGTAGCGACGCGAGTGAAGGAAGTCAGACTGGGGACTGACTTTGTAGTGTGCACATCGTATAGAATAGATATGTGTTTTTCGTATAGCCTAGTAGATAGAGATTAGCTATAGGGTTTAGGAAAACTAGTGATAGAGAATATTGTGACTTTATGTGTGATTAGATAGCGACTGTTTTTGCAATTGTAAAGAGCCAACGGCAATAAAATGTACCATTTCATTCCTCGCACACGACTTGCAAGTTTCTTGTATGGTGTGGGAGAAGTAATCCGATGATGCCTGAAACATGAGTTGTTGACATTCACTATTCAATTGGGTTGAGGCTAATAGGTTTTCTATGCCATTCTGTGTTGTGGATAGTAATACTGTGTGACAGGTTGGCCCACCTCTTAGATCGTTTTTTTTTTTTTCATTAGATGGAGATAGCCCTCAGTAAACCCCTCTAAGTATCCTGTATTCTATTTTATTTTTATCTATATTTTCAAATATTAGATAAAATCGTCTTTGGTTAGTGTATTTATATACATAAAACTATAGAGAGAGTTAAATACTATTTCTTCTTATAGTTAGAAGTAGATGTAGGGTAGAGTTCGTTTACAAGCCAAGAAATCCAGTCAGACTGAATTTTATATTCAGGTTTGGCTGTGAATAATAATTTGGCCACAGGAAGGGAACTCTCCTGGATGAGAAGTTAACTTCCGGTAGCACCCTAACCTCTGCCATTTTTCAGACAGCAACCTGGAGGGAGCAGGAGCTACTATCACGTCAATTGGCTAAAATTAAACACCTGTCTGTGTTTTAACATATTTTATTGCTGGCTCTTGTTAAGCCGAAATACCCTCTAAAACATAGAAAAGCCAATGATAGTCTCCACTCCCGATAGGCCAATCAAAATCTAGTTGCAGTGTGAGTTAATAATAATTTTGTTAAATATTTTTCTGTGTGTCAAACTGCCGGCAAAATCTAAAGGCCATGCCGATCGATAATAGATACTATTAACTAAAACTAGTGTTAGTTAACTAATATTAGAATTAGGAACATGTTTGTGCCATGTGGCTTGCCGACAAGGGTAAAACGCAAAGCTCGTCACATGTGGCATTCAAAACATGGATAAATTACATTACGTGATTCTCGAAATTAGGTATCCGCCTGCGGAAGGACACCTGAGTTAGTCAGTAGACGATTAGAGTTAAGATAATTTAATTATGTGCTTAAACTTCGGAACTAGCGTATTTCTCTAGATAAAATACTTATTAGTTGAAGGAATTAGTTCAGAGAGTGAATAGTTACAATTAATTATTCTTTATTAATCTCTTATCTTGCCCATAGTCAGATTACTACCATGTGGTCCAATATGGCCCACTTAACAAAGTTCAAACCTTGGGGGAATTCTCCAACCCTAATATTGTTCTTGTGTATAGTGAAAATAATCTTACACCTAGCTAAGAAATCTTCTAGATAATTAATTATGTCGTAATTAATATAAGGAAGACTTGCTAGTAGTACCACTCATAACTCCTTAAGTGAACTTGGGGTGTTTCATTGATTTTAATGGTTCACTCGTGTACATCGTGAAGTTATAGTTGTTGGGTGTGATTTCATTTCATTCTATGAAATTCATCATGTGATGTTAATTCATCGTGTGGAGTGTAGTTTGTGTGTTTCCATACTTGGAAAATGATGTGTGGTGTTTCATCGATTTAATGGTTTGTTAATGTATATGTGACGTCGGAGTTGTGGCGTCTGAGTTTCATTCCATTGAAGTCATCCTATATGTACTGTTAAGTCATTATGTGAATTGTGGTTCATGTTTCCATGATTAATCATGACTTAGAATATATATTTGGAATGTGGTCTTTGAAGTAGAGCATTGTGATTGTACATGTTTGATCTAAATGTCAGCAGAGAGAATAGGATATCATTTGTGTGCTGTTTCCATTAGATCAGTGTGCTGTTGTAGATTTCAGATAATGAATCAAAATGTGTAAATTGAGATAATACATGCTAGTGAAATTTATGAGACAAGCATGCCATGCAGGACATGGCCAAAAGAATTTACAATTCTGTCTTGAAGGATTATTCACTCCTTCTCACTGTCATTCACAGAGCCTGCACCCTGATCATCTGTAGCCGTAGGCACAACCGGTGATTGAGCTACGAACCACTCACTTGATGCAGCAGAGAGTGGAGTCCATACCACGATCCAGTCAGCACTGCCAGCTTACCATCCAGGAGGCTAAGGATTATCAGATGAGTGGCTACCCACCAGTTTGCCACTGCACAGCAATCACAAAATTTGTCTGCTATCGGCTAAAAGTCTATGATTATATCCTCTAGCTGAACCTTATCTTGTAGAAATTTCAGGGATCTGCGTATCTCTTATGTGTCAGTGAGTTCCCAGTGGGGCTCACGTAGTGTTCTTTAGGATTAAACGTTATGTTATATTTGTACTTTTAACAACTGCGTCTGTCATTATAGAATTAGAACTAGCATCATCAGATTGTGTGACGAGTGAAAGGACTACATCTATACGTATCATTCTGTCTTATCTCCTGTTGTGTGAGAATACATTAGGCAGTGGGGGCTCATTATTCATCCAGGCACGTTAGCAGGAATAACTTGACATACTGTCTTCATGTGTTAGTACAGTTAGTTGTCATAACTTTCCGCCTGGCACTGTTTAGAAGTAGTGATCCATTCTGGGACTTTGATAATCATTCTTCTAGAATTGCGAGCCATTTGATCGCTTCTTCAGCAGTGGTTAGATTATCTATTCGTAGAAGTCTATTTAGTATCTACTTTGATCCAATTCCATCCTAGTAGTATACGCTACGCGACATACTGTATCATCAGCATACCGAATCTCTGGTATGTCATGACCGCCGATATTTAGGACATCATATAGCTCCCTGTTTATATCATCTCATACATTTCTCATTATATTTTCGGCGTACAGGTTAAACAAATAGGGTGACAGCACGCAGCCTTGACGGACTCCTTGTTTGTTGTCAAACCAATCTGATGCCTCGCCATCTATTATAACTGCTGCTTGTTGGTCTAGATAGAGCATTTTTATGAATTGTACTACATGTGATGGAAAGCCCATATTCCTCATGATTTCCCAAAGTTTCTGATGTTGTACACAGTCAAATGCCTTTGAATAATCCACAAAACATGAGAATAGGTTTACATTAAATTCTCTGCACTTCTCTATTATTAATTGCATGTTGAATATGTGATCTCTTGTTTCTCTTCCTTGTCTAAATCCAGCTTGAACCACGTTAATCTCTTCTTCCATTTTCTTACGAAGTCTTCGCATTATGACTTTTAGCAGTATTTTACTTGCATGACTGATCAGGGCAACAGTTCTATAGTTGGTGCATAATTTCAGGTTGTCCTGTTTTGGTATTGGAATGAAGATAGTTCTCTTCCAATCTTTTGGCCATATACCATATTTCCAAATCTTTTTACATAATGCATGATATATGTGTATGCTTTCTTCTCCTCCCGCTTTAATTAGTTCAGCTGGTATCTCATCACATCCAGGTGATTTACCATTCTTCAGGTTCTTTATAGCCCAAGCAATTTCATCTAATGAGGGTTCAGGGTCTGTCCATAATTCCACTGCTGTACTCCTGCCATCTTTCTAGAATTTGTCTAGATTCTGTTAAGGTATTTCCCATTTTGTCACAGATAACATTCAATTGAGGTTGAACATTTCTTGTCAATAACTTCATTTCTTTGAACATTTCATAATCTCTTCCAGTCTTATGATATTGCTCTATTCTGGTACAGCAATCTTGTATGTATTGATTTTTGTCCTTTCTTGTGTTCTTTCTTATTTCTCGAGTTAAAGATTTATACTTCATCCTGCTGTTATCTGACTAACATAGACTATCGCTACAAATTCAGACAAAAGTGAGAGGAGTATTTGACAAGGAAGCGCAGAACAATGTACAGCGCAGAACAGCCACACTTAGCTTCCTTGATAACGAATACCCATAGGATCTCTGGATCCGTGTCTACACAGATGGGTCAGCATGAAATGCAGTTCGAAATGGAGGCACAGGAGTGTACATAGAATATCCAAATAATACAAGGGACACGGCCAGAGTTCCAACAGGAAAGTACTGCCATAAATATGATGCTGAAATTGAGGCAATCAAGATAGCAACAGAGAAATTACAAAATACCAGCCATGGTACACAACCCGTGGTGATATTGAGAGCTGCAAAATTAGTAATAGAGGCGCTCCTGTCTGGGAAATTGCCAGTGCTAAGGACACCACTTTCTGAACTTAGCAGTCAGCATAAGGTCACATTACAGTGGATACCATCTCACTGTGGAGTACCCAGAAACGACAGAGCTGATTGATTGGCTAAGGATGGAGCAAATGAAGAACAACCTGATATACCCATTACATACCTCCAAAAGAAAAGAATGACCAAATCAGTCAGAAGGCCACCAAACCCTACTCAAGACGACTATCACGCTATTGACAGACCAGAACTGGTCGTTATTCTGCGCCTCAGAACAGGACACAATAAATTGTATACAAAATTCAAGATTGGTGACTCAGCCATGTGCACATGTCGTTTGGCGTCGCAGACAGCAGAGCACATACTCCAGGTTTGCCCAAACTACAACATATCCAGGCGAACCTTCTGGCCTAGAGAGACAACAGTGGAGTTGGAAGATAAACTCTATGGCGGCCTAGATTGGGTACCAGGAAATATCGTTGGAAGTAAAGACCGCCGCTGTGACCCTGGTCACATGACACACTGTGTGCTGATTGGTCTACTCAAAACATGGGTCTAGTTTAGGTTTTACGTAAGGGGGGGGGGGGGGGGAATTAAGATTATTTCAAGATCGCTGTAATACATGAACCGATTACTTGATATTGTTTTTTCCTTCATACTTTACGGTTCTGTACTTCTCGCCCCTTGTGAAATTCGTTGTATAACGTAAGCAGACCCACAAATCACGTTTTATGTAGTCGCCTAGACTTATTCTAGTACGTGTTATTAAATTTAGCTTCCATTTTTACGGATAATGTGTAGGGGCGGGGGGGGGGAATTTATATAGAGCAAATAGTAAAAAAAAAAGGGTGGGGGGATGAAATTCTGAAGATATGGTGAAGGAATGCATGGGCCAAAAAAGTTTGAGAACCACTGTCCTATAATAATAAATCATACAATTCAACTGCATAACCGTTTCCCTAGTTGCTTTGGACATATTTAAAATACCATAATAACATGATTGATAGTAATGCCTTGATTGAACACCAGCATTTTCAGCTGTTGTTGATGTTCTTGGCAAGATTACGTTAGTTTGTAGTTTGTCATTGCTTTCTGAGCGACCGGCTCACATACCCCGTAAGTAACCAACGCGACGCGATCCACTGCCGAATCTCTCCTCACGTGGATATACGGGATTACAGAGAAAGTCGTTAACTCCTTTGCCAGGGAGTGCGGCGATTGATCACTAACTACACTTATTAGTAACTCTGTTCAAGCATTCTGCGGAATTATCAGATGTTTTTTTTTAAAGTTGCATATCCCACAGAACGTTGCAGTCAACACCAGCATTATACTGCCGTTGTTGATGCCTTGGCAAGTTTTTACGTTCAGCAGTTTGCCTTTGCTTTCTGAACAACCTGCTCCCATCCCAACACGTTAAAACCAGCGCGGCACGGTCTGCAATTACCAGATAGCTCAATTAAAATCACAGACAAACAATTTGTAGGGGATATAATCATCTAATATCATTGCAAGGGAGATCACTAGAATTTCAAAAACAAAATTATATACCGCTAGAATATTATTAAGTAACTGACGTAACTTACTCCTTAATTCTTTTCCAAAAATGAAAAATCTATCTCTAGAGTGAGAAAGTTAATTAACATAAGATACTTATTTTAAAAAACTAAAAATTCTTAAAGAAAAGTTTGCGGATCTTTATATACTTAAACTTTATAATCCACTTTTTCGTTCTACATTTATTATTAAATACATAAAAGTAAACTTTTGTTGACATCTAATGTTCAGAATGTCCTAATATCCCCTCTGTGGGGAAAAACATTTTTTGACTGGCCTCCTAGGGCCTCATAACATTTAAAGAAAAGTAACCACACATATCCCAAACTTTGATAACATTAACTAAGAAATGGGAAGACTGAATATTACCATGTTAGGTATATGTGAGACCAGAGAGCATTATTATTCATCCATCATGTGCCATGCCGAAAGCGTGGGCGGTCATGACTCGCCATTTCACTCGATCACCAGAGTCGTGGATCAGCTCATTGTCCCTGTCTTGACCATGCCATGTAACCAAGCCATCCAGGTATTTACTTCTCGGTCTTCCCCTTGGTCTGTTCTCTTCGATCTTGCCAGTTGTCACCAAGTTCTCCAATTCATGTCTTCTCATAACATGCCCAAACAATTTTGACTGTCTACATCTAATTTCTCTGATCAGTTTACGATTTCCATTTGTTTTGCGAAAAGCGTCAAAATGGCAACATATGTGTATACAGTTTTCTACTTTCTGTTGCCTTTTACCAGGTAGTCGTGATTGTTTCTTGTTCGATTCACTAAGAGTAAGATACACATTCAATATGTCCTTCATTGTCATCGTTTTGTGTGTTTGTCTTATTATGTCCTCCTTTTGGTGCCCACGTATCTGACAACCATACTCTGGGGGAACCGCCAACCCTTCAAAACAACAACAACAACAACAACAACAACAACAACAACAACAGTTCACTCGTAAACCTTCTATTGTATTGGACACTTTGGTGTAGCATCTGCAGATGTTGCTGAAACAGGGGATGAAATGTTAACAGACACTTACCCTATTGAAGATACGGGTGGTTTCTACAGGATTACAGACAAGTAAGTGTCTCTATCAGAAATTTGATGATTCTAAGATCGGTTCAAATGCCAATGCCGATGAACAGTTAGAAGGAAGAGAAGATTCTGGCATTGATGCCATTCTTGATAACAGACTGCAGAAAACCAGATTCGGCACAAGGGGGAAATTCATGATGTATTTCCAAGAGTGTGTTTAGAAAGTAGAGGTATTTAAGAAAGAGAAGAACACAGACTTGGATGTTACAGCCTGGTGTACTGAATTACAAAATACTTTCAAGAATGTCTTAGCCGACTTCAACAACTATGACTTCTACACTGGAGAGTCCTGATACCCAGATGGTCGCACCGCCATGGTTACATGGGGGACACCAGGGGGAGATATCAACGACATTCCTGTTGTCTACTTCTTCGTTGATGGTCTGAAGGAAGTTTGGTGTGTTCAAGTTAATACTCCTCCATTATCATCAAGATCAGCCTCATCTTCATTGCGAATCTTCATTTGCCATGAAATGTTTTTTAGTTTATATAATTGCATTTGCTAAGTTATCAATATCCCCCTTCGCCGATTTATGTTGTGCTGTATAATTGAGACTTGTCCAACTTAACCTAGAAAAGCAGGGAATCATTGTAATTGAGGAAGTTAGTGTTAGGGCTACAGCCGCTGAGACTGACTGCCTTGCGGAGCTGCCCAAAAGTGACCCTCTTAAAGACATCATATACACTTGTGGAACAAGATGTGCATTCATTGTTATAAACGATTGTGCATACTTATATTTCATGACCCAGAAACACGATCTCTGTGAAGTACTAATAAATTATGTATGAACCAGAAACGAAACACAATCTGCACTTATCTTGTCAAGGCTAGAAGCTGAGGCTAACAGTATGACACACACGGACGTAGGAACCTGTTGGGGCTGCTCTGGCCCCTGTGGGAACCGCGATCAGCCATAAATTGTAGCTAGTGGCGGCTAAGATCAAAGTATGGATTTATCTGCACTTGATCCGGCCAGGGTGCAGAGGCGGTCATCCCAACTGTACACTGGAATTACCAAATCCCTAACACTGGTAGACTGGCCTTTGTGGACCACAATGTTCCGAAAGGCCCTAAAATATCAATTGTAAGTAGTTATACACGTAGGTTTCGGTTAGTATTTGCCGGATTAATCCGGATTGACCTTGACCTCGGCTGATTTTCACTCCCCCTCGGTCATGAAGATGGGTGGGTATGTAGGGGTGGTATCTAGGTCATATCTAAGGGCGATAATTCTAAGATTTGTTTCTAAGGGCAGATAACTATTGAGTGGGTGTATACAAATTTTAATTAATTATTATAAAATAAAATAAAATAAATAAAAAATAAAAATAAATAACAACGGGGTGCGGGGTGGTGGCGAGGGGGTGGGCGCGTGGGGTGAGGCTAGGCGGTTCGGGTTTAAACACTATCAGGTATATAATAATTTTTATTAAAGCATGTATAATCAATACAATGCATATTAAATAAGTAGCGGCATAGTGGAAAATTCTGGAAGGTAGTACCGGGGAGTTATACGTCGGCAAGTGTGGGAAAATCTCCGGTGGGTGTGACGGTGGTCGGTTCATAACAGACGTGGAGGGGGTGCATACGGAAAGGTCATTAAGTAACGGGTTGTAAAAACGTGGGTGAGTGGTGTGTTAAAATATTTTGAACTGTTAGCGCATTGGTGGTGTACATTAGTACGAATAGAAGGAATAGGTGCGGTGGGGATAGTAGTGGGTATGGGATAGTGAAATTAGTTGATAAGGGTGGTTATTAGTGCTATGTAGATGTTCATAGTAGCTTATTCACTAACATAACACGTGTTACAAATGAAACCTTGAAAGCTAAAGATCGCTGATTGTAATGGATATAGTGTAGTATCATTCGGTGGTAAGGGGTGGGTACCAGGTATTAGTGGTCAACAGATGGTCAAGCAGTGGTCAAGTGGTGGTCAAGTGAGGAACTTTTAGGGAAAAGGGGTTATAATGATAGGGTGATGCTTAAAGGGTGGTAAATTAGTGGTCAAGTAGTGGTCAAGCAGTGGTCAAGTAGTGGTCAAGTGGTAGTCAAGTGAGGAAATTTTATGGAAAAGTAATTGTAATGATATGGTGATGATTAAAGGGTGATAAATTAGTGGTCAAGCAATGGTCAAGTGGTGGTCAAGTGAGTAAAATTTTAGGGAAAATTGGTTGTAGCGACATGGTGATGGTTAAAGGATGGTAAATTAGTGGTCAAGTAGTGGTCAAGTGAGGAAATTTTAGGGAAAAGTGGTTGTAATGATATGGTGATGATTAAAGGGTGGTAAATTAGTGGTCAAGCAGTGGTCAAGTAAGGAAATTTTAGGGAAAAGTAGTTGTAATGATATGGTGATGATTAAAGGGTGGTAAATTAGTGGTCAAGTAGTGGTCAAGCGGTGGTTAAGTGACGAAAATTTTAGGGAAATTAAAGGGAAAAGTGGTTATAATGATATGGTGATGATTAAAGGGTGGTAAATTAGTGGTCAAGTAGTGGTCAAGCAGTGGTCAAGTAGTGGTCAAGTGAGGAAATTTTAGGGAAAAGTGGTTATAATGATATGGTGATGAATAAAGGGTGGTAAATTAATGGTCAAGTAGTGGTCAACCAATGGTCAAGTAGTGGTCAAGTGGTCAAGTGACCACATAAATTGTAAAGGACGATGTCCCTAAGATTATTGTAGTGGTTAAAGTGATCGATGACATGGTCAAGTAGCGGTCAACCAGTGGTCAAGTTGTCGAATGAACACTTAAAAGGTAGAGAAAAGTACGTATATTGAAACGGTGATGGTAAAATGGTCGACAACGTGGTCAAGCAGTGGTCAAGTAGTTCTCAACCAGTGGTCAACCGCTCAAGTGAGAAAATTGTAGGGTATGGTACGTGTAGTGAAACAGAGATGAATAAATTAAGTAGTGACGTTGTCAAGTAGTGATCAAGTAGCGGGCAAGTACTGGTCAAATGGTCGAGTGACCACTTAAACTGTAAGGGAAAGTACGTGTAGTGAACCTGTGTTGGTTAAAGTGATCGATGACGTGCTCAAGTAGTGGCCAAGTAGTGGTAAATGGTCGAGTGACTACTTAAATTGTCGGTGAAAGTAGGTATAGTGACATGGTGATGATCAAGAGTTGGTCAAGTGGTGTTCAAATAGTGGTCAAGTACTGGTGAAGTAGTGATCAAGTGGTCGAAGGATCACTTAAATTTTAGGGTATGGTATGTGTAGTGACATGATGATGGTTAAAGTGATCGATGACATGATCAAGACGTTATGCCGACTGCTAAGTTCAGAAAGTAATGTCCTTACTATCAGCAATTTCCCTGACAGGAGCGCCTCGAGCACTGATTTTGTATTGATCAATAGCACCTAGTGGTACAGCTAACACACATGGACAATAGTTACATCCGGTCAAAGATGGCGTCACACCCTATCACACATGGGTAATTGCTACAACCAAACTACGTCTCATTCACTAAAATTGGTCAAATATGGTGTCAAATCCGGTCACAGGGATAATGGGACATCTGAGACACGTGGTTAAGACACGTGGTTAACTATAGAAAAAGGGTGTCATATCGGTTGTCGAGTCAGGGAACCTAACGTATGATGATAACTGTGTATAGGAGTGAATACACTGCATCATCAACACTGCATCATCAACACTGCATCCGAAGGGTAAAATGGTCACCCATTCTCTCTCTCTTTTCTATAACCGTGTAGTCCTAGTGTTATCCGGTTACACCAAAGGACACCCGAGCATCAACACAACAAACTGCCCCGATTCAACCTTAGGCAATGCACGTAACATGACAGGTCACAAGTCCGCCGTCATAACCAGCGACGTTATCACGTATCAAATTAGACATCCACACTTTCATTTCCTTTCTATGTGGCCATAGTGTCTTTACATCTTTCTCCAGAGAGCCATTTCCAAGACCAATATATGTTTTTTCAGTGTACCTGCTCAGTGCCACACTTCACAACCAGACAAAAGTACACCTTCTATGTACCAATTCAACCGTCAAATAAGAAAACATGGTAAACAAAATATTAAAATTATTGGTCAAATACAGAAATATCTCGTCCAAACTTATAAAAAGTACGAACATTTGTTAACCTATTGGGAAAAATATCAATCAAGTAGGAAAGTTTGTTAGTCAAATAGAAAAAATATTGACCACATAACGATATATCTTGTCCACACTTATGAAAAGTAGGGAAATTTGTTAGTCAAATGAGAAAAAAAAAAAAAAAGATTAACCAAGTAACGAAATACCCCCACCAAACTTATGAAAAGTACGAAACTTTATTAAGCAAGTATGAAAATGTATCGACCAAACAGAGAAATATATCACCCAAACTTATAAAAACTAGGAACATATGTTAACCAAATGGAAAATATCTTGGCCAAATAGGAATATTTGTTAGTCAGAGGGGGAAAATATTGTCCAAGTAACGAAATACATCGTTCAAACCTACGAAAAGTAGGAAACTTTGTTAATTAAATGTGAAAATTTTGGCCAAATTTCAACCAAACTTAGAAATATTTCAACTAAACTTATAAAAAAAGTAGGAACATTTGTCAGCCAAATGGGAAAAAGGTCAGCCAAATACAGAAATATCGCAACGAAACTTATAAAAAGAAGGAACATATTGACCAAGTAACGAAATATCTCGTCGAAACTTATAAAAATGTAGGAAACTTTGTTAACCAAATGTGAAAAAAAAAAACAAATATTGATCAAGTAAAGAAATAACTCCTCCAAATTTATGAAAAGTACGAAACCTTGGTACCCAAATGCGACAAATGTAGGTCAAATACTGAAATATTTTGTCCAAACTTATGAAAGGTAGAAAATTGTCTTAACCAACTGGGGTAAATATTGCATGTCGACAGAAGTAGGAAATTACGTGAACCAAAGTAATAAAATTGTTGGCTAAATAGGAAAAAGTATCGGTCAAACTTATAGATGTCTCGTTTAAACTTATAACATGTATAAAAATTTGTTAGGTAAAGGTGAAAAATATTTATTCATCAAAACAGTTTAGTGATATATCGTAAGAAAGAATCAATGGCATACATATTTTGGTGATTAAATATTGAAACCAAGATTTTTGTTGATATTGTTTAGTGGGTTGTGTTCATGACGTTGTCTTTTTTCTTGATGGAACAGAGCTTACATAACCAGACATGAACAAAGTCTTAGAAGAAGTTATGACAAATACAGGAATATTTCAGTCAAATGTATAAAAAGTAGGAGTTAACCAAGTATGAAAAGACCAAAATAAGAAATATCTCAACCACACTTACAAAAATAATCAATCGAAAAAAAAACTGTTCTGCCAGAAACCTACTCGTGGCACCCAGCCAGCATTAGATGTACCAGAGACAACCTTTGCTTAGGGTGATGATTCGTCTTCAGATGAAGATATTGACCTTTTGGATAGTAGTCATGCCCCAGAGTCTCTCAAGAAAATTAATGTGTTGTGGAACGAAAACTATCCTACTGTCGGTGTCCGAAGGTGTTCGTCATCAACGAATAAGGTGTGTATGGGTAGTAATGATCATAGTTCACATGTGTATTTTTGTAAACATGTCTAATACAGAAGACCTAGCTGCTATACATGTTTTCTATGTACATCTCTCTATACTACAAACCATCAGTGACTATACCTTTACCTTTTCTCAAGACGTGACCAATAGAATGTCGACAGTCTGTTTTTTGATGCCTTTTTACCACTTCTCATCATGAATTTTTTTTTTTACTGTTTTTTCTTTAGTGAAGTAGTATGTGTGGCCGTCTTGTAAGTTTCAATGTGTTTTATTTACCTCCACAGGTTAATTTTGCACCAGAACCTCACTTCTTGACAGTCCATACTGTTGGCACTGAAGAACGCAATGGTAACTGGCACCATGTAATCAGAGAACGTGAGCCTTTTGAAAGGCGTGTACAAGACTTGGGAAAAAAATTTTGAATCCAGTCCTGAAGGACAAGCACAGAAGAAAAGTCATCGAACAAAGGACAGCAGTGAAGAAGGCAGATATAGTCTAATTACCATGTTTCTCTCTGCCATATTAAAACAGTTATAAACAGAAATAAACTAGTATGCGTTTCCTTAATATCGTTATGTTTTGAGTTCTAGTAGTACTTGTTGGGTGGTTCATCTGATATGGTTTAAGTTTTAGTTTGTGAATTGTTTTGTATGATATGTTCTTGTTGTCTTGGTGTATCTCATACGTATTCTTTAATAGATCCTGTGTGAGTGTAGATTCTACGAGTCACAAATCTGGACTGGTGTAATGGTTTTCACTAACAACTGACAAGAGGGTGTTTTTGTGAAACGGGAATTCGACACCAGTGATATGTTAGTAGTAGGGGATTTAAATCTAATGTCTGACAATGTGTAAGTATGCGTTTCCTTAATATCGTTATGTTTTGAGTTCTAGTAGTACTTGTTGGGTGGTTCATCTGATATGGTTTAAGTTTTAGTTCTAAGTCTGGTTTGTGAGTTGTTTTGTCTGATATGTTCTTGGTGTCTTTGTGTATCTCATTACGTATTCTTTAATAGATCCCCAAATTTGGGAAATTTCATGTAAAGTATATGTTAGAATAAGATGTGGTATAGCAAGTTGAAGATGTCAGCCATGGGAAATGGATCTTTGGTGACGAGTACTCGGATGAACTATCCCCGATGGACTCACAGATTACATGGCCATACATGTTGTTAACTGTCATGGGTGTTTCAATGGAGCACGTATACAATGGAGGTTTGAAGTTCTTGGTGATGTAACCACTTTGTATTAGAAAGAAACCAAGAGTGTAGAGAGATGAGTGATGTATAAGGGTTTCTGTACCAGATACTGTGAAGGCCTTCGGTAACGTAAAACAAGGAAAGTGGTGCCATTGATAGCGTCTTTTCAGATAAGACACATTTGACTACAGAAGTTACATTTTTTTTCTTAGTTTTGTGGACTTACTTTTTCCATAGCTATTTCTGTACTTGCCCTTTTCCCTTTTGGTGACTTATTTATAAGTTTAGTTGAAATATTTCTGTCTTTGGATGCTGTTTTTCACATTTGGTTATTTTTATAATGTTTGAAGTTATAATTTTTGATCAACATTTTAGTTGTAATATTTTTTCCTAGATTTTTTATAAGCTTGGTCGAGACATTTCGTATTTTGGCCTTTTCGCCATTGGTTATTTTTTCCTAGGTTTTTATAAGTTCGGATGCGATATTTCATTACTTGGCCAATATTTTTCACCTTTACCTAACAAATTTTCATACATGTTATAAGTTTAAACGAGACATCTATAAGTTTGACCGATATTTTTTCCTATTTGGCCAACAATTTTATTACTTTGGTTCACGTAATTTCCTACTTCTGTCAACATGTTTCTTAGTTTGAGCAATATTTACCCCAGTTCGTTAAGACAATTTTCTACCTTTCATAAGTTTGGACAAAATATTTCAGTATTTGACATACATTTGTCGCATTTGGGTACCAAGGTTTCGTACTTTTCATAAATTTGGAGGAGTTATTTCTTTACTTGATCAATATTTGTTTTGTTTTTTCACATTTGGTTAACAAAGTTTCCTACATTTTTATAAGTTTCGACGAGATATTTCGTTACTTGGTCAATATGTTCCTTCTTTTTATAAGTTTGGTTGCGATATTTCTGTATTTGGCCGACCTTTTTCCCATTTGGCTGACAAATGTTCCTACTTTTTTATAAGTGTAGTTGAAATATTTCTAAGTTTGGTTGAAATTTGGCCAAAATTTTCACATTTAATTAACAAAGTTTCCTACTTTTCGTAGGTTTGAACGATGTATTTCGTTACTTGGACAATATTTTCCCCCTCTGGCTAACAAATATTCCTATTTGGCCAAGATATTTTCCATTTGGTTAACATATGTTCCTAGTTTTTATAAGTTTGGGTGATATATTTCTCTGTTTGGTCGATACATTTTCATACTTGCTTAATAAAGTTTCGTACTTTTCATAAGTTTGGTGGGGGTATTTCGTTACTTGGTTAATCTTTTTTTTTTTTCCTGATTTGACTAACAAATTTCCCTACTTTTCATAAGTGTGGACAAGATATATCGTTATGTGGTCAATAATTTTTTCTATTTGACTAACAAACTTTCCTACTTGATTGATATTTTTCCCAATAGGTTAACAAATGTTCGTACTTTTTATAAGTTTGGACGAGATATATCTGTATTTAACCAATAATTTTAATATTTTGTTTACCATATTTTCTTATTTGACGGTTGAATTGGTACACAGAAGGTGTACTTTTGTCTGGTTGTGAAGTGTGGCACTGAGCAGGTACACTGAAAAAACATATATTGGTCTTGGAAATGGCTCTCTGGAAAAAGATGTAAAGACACTATGGCCACATAGAAAGGAAAAGAAAGTGTGGATGTCTAATTTGATACGTGATAACGTCGCTGGTTATGACGGCGGACATGTGACCTGTCATGTTACGTGCATTGCCTAGGGTTGAATCGGGGCAGTTTGTTGTGTTGATGCTCGGGTGTCCTTTGGTGTAACCGGATAACACTAGGACTACACGGTTATAGAAAAGAGAGAGAGAAGGGGGTGACCATTTTACCCTTCGGATGCAGTGTTGATGATGCAGTGTTGATGATGCAGTGTATTCACTCCTATACACAGTGATCATCATACGTTAGGTTCCCTGACTCGACAACCGATAGGACACCCTTTTTCTATAGTTTCCCTCTTAACCACGTGTCTCAGATGTCCCATTACCCCTGTGACCGGATGTGACACCATATTTGACCAGTTTTAGTGAATGAGACGTAGTTTGGTTGTAGCAATTACCCATGTGTGATAGGGTGCGACGCCATCTTTGACCGGATGTAACTATTGTCCATGTGTGTTGACTGTACCACTAGGTGCTATTGATCAATACAAAATCAGTTCTCGATGCGCTCCTGTCAGGGAAATTGCTGATAGTAAGGACATTACTTTCTGAACTTAGCAGTCGGCATAACGTCTTGATCATGTCATCGATCACTTTATCCATCATCATGTCACTACACATACCATACCCTAAAATTTAAGTGATCCTTCGACAACTTGATCACTACTTCACCAGTACTTGACCACTATTTGAACACCACTTGACCAACTCTTGATCATCACCATGTCACTATACCTACTTTCACCGACAATTTAAGTAGTCACTCGACCATTTACCACTACTTGGCCACTACTTGAGCACGTCATCGGTCACTTTAACCAACACAGGTTTACTACACGTACTTTCCCTTACAGTTTAAGTGGTCACTCGACCATTTGACCAGTACTTGCCCGCTACTTGATCACTACTTGACAACGTCACTACTTAATTTATCCATCTCTGTTTCACTACACGTACCATACCCTACAATTTTCTCACTTGAGCGGTTGACCACTGGTTGAGAACTACTTGACCACTGCTTGACCACGTTGTCGACCATTTTACCATCACCGTTTCAATATACGTACTTTTCTCTACCTTTTAAGTGTTCATTCGACCACTTGACCACTGGTTGACCGCTACTTGACCATGTCATCGATCACTTTAACCACTACAATAATCTTAGGGACATCGTACTCTACAATTTAAGTGGTCACTCGACCTCTTGACCACTACTTGACCATTGGTTGACCACTACTTGACCATTAATTTACCACCCTTTAATCATCACCATATCATTATAACCACTTTTCCCTAAAATTTCCTCACTTGACCACTACTTGACCACTGCTTGACCACTAATTTACCACCCTTTAATCATCACCATATCATTATAACCACTTTTCCCTAAAATTTCCCTAAAATTTTCGTCACTTAAACACCGCTTGACCACTACTTGACCACTAATTTACCACCCTTTAATCATCACCATATCATTACAACCACTTTTCCCTTAAATTTCCTCACTTGACCACTACTTGACCACTAATTTACCATCCTTTAACCATCACCATGTCGCTACAACCAATTTTCCCTAAAATTTTACTCACTTGACCACCACTTGACCATTGCTTGACCACTAATTTATCACCCTTTAATCATCACCATATCATTACAACAACTTTTCCCTAAAATTTCCTCACTTGACTACCACTTGACCACTACTTGACCACTGCTTGACTACTACTTGACCACTAATTTACCACCCTTTAATCATCACCCTATCATTATAACCACTTTTCCCTAAAAGTGCCTCACTTGACCACCACTTGACCACTGCTTGACCATCTGTTGACCACTAATACCTGGTACCCACCCCTTACCACCGAATGATACTACACTATATCCATTACAATCAGCGATCTTTAGCTTTCAAGGTTTCATTTGTAACACGTGTTATGTTAGTGAATAAGCTACTATGAACATCTACATAGCACTAATAACCACCCTTATCAACTAATTTCACTAACCCATACCCACTACTATCCCCACCGCACCTATTCCTTCTATTCGTACTAATGTACACCACCAATGCGCTAACAGTTCAAAATATTTTAACACACCACTCACCCACGTTTTTACAACCCGTTACTTAATGACTTTTCCGTATGCACCCCCTCCACGTCTGTTATGAACCGACCACCGTCACACCCACCGGAGATTTTCCCACACTTGCCGACGTATAACTCCCCGGTACTACCTTCCAGAATTTTCCACTATGCCGCTACTTATTTAATATGCATTGTATTGTTTATACATGCTTTAATAAAAATTATTATATACCTGATAGTGTTTAAACCCGAACCGCCTAGCCTCACCCCACGCGCCCACCCACTCGCCACCACCCCGCACCCCGTTGTTATTTATTTTTATTTTTTATTTATTTTATTTTATTTTATAATAATTAATTAAAATTTGTATACACCCACTCAATAGTTATCTGCCCTTAGAAACATAAAATCTTAGAATTATTGCCCTTAGATATGACCTAGATACCACCCCTACATACCCACCCAACTTCATGACCGAGGGGGAGTGAAAATCAGCCGAGGCCAAGGTCAATCCGGATTAATCCGGCAAGTACTAACCGAAACCTACGTGTATAACTACTTGACCACACTTACAAAAATAATCAATCGAAAAAAACATTGTTCTGCCAGAAACCTACTCGTGGCACCCAGCCAGCATTAGATGTACCAGAGACAACCTTTGCTTAGGGTGATGATTCGTCTTCAGATGAAGATATTGACCTTTTAGATAGTAGTCACGCCTCAGAGTCTCTCAAGAAAATTAATGTGTTGTGGAACGAAAACTATCCTACTGTCGGTATCCGAAGGTGGTCGTCATCAACGAATAAGGTGTGTATGGGTAGTAATGATCATAGTTCACATGTGTATTTTTGTAAACATGTCTAATAAAGAAGACCTAGCTGCTATACATGTTTTCTATGTACATCTCTCTATACTACAAACCATCAGTGACTATACCTTTACCTTTTCTCAAGACGTGACCAATAGAATGTCGACAGTCTGTTTTTTGATGCCTTTTTACCACTTCTCATCATGAATTTTTTTTTTTACTGTTTTTTCTTTAGTGAAGTAGTATGTGTGGCCGTCTTGTAAGTTTCAATGTGTTTTATTTACCTCCACAGGTTAATTTTGCACCAGAACCTCACTTCTTGACAGTCCATACTGTTGGCACCGAAGAACGCAATGGTAACTGGCACCATGTAATCAGAGAACGTGAGCCTTTTGAAAGGCGTGTACAAGACTTGAAAAAAAAAAATTTGAATCCAGTCCTGAAGGACAAGCACAGAAGAAAAGTCATCGAACAAAGGACAGCAGTGAAGAAGGCAGATATAGTCTAATTACCATGTTTCTCTCTGCCATATTAAAACAGTTATAAACAGAAATAAACTAGTATGCGTTTCCTTAATATCGTTATGTTTTGAGTTCTAGTAGTACTTGTTGGGTGGTTCATCTGATATGGTTTAAGTTTTAGTTTGTGAATTGTTTAGTATGATATGTTCTTGTTGTCTTGGTGTATCTCATACGTATTCTTTAATAGATCCTGTGTGAGTGTAGATTCTACGAGTCACAAATCTGGACTGGTGTAATGGTTTTCACTAACAACTGACAAGAGGGTGTTTTTGTGAAACGGGAATTCGACACCAGTGATATGTTAGTAGTAGGGGATTTAAATCTAATGTCTGACAATGTGTAAGTATGCGTTTCCTTAATATCGTTATGTTTTGAGTTCTAGTAGTACTTGTTGGGTGGTTCATCTGATATGGTTTAAGTTTTAGTTCTAAGTCTGGTTTGTGAGTTGTTTTGTCTGATATGTTCTTGGTGTCTTTGTGTATCTCATTACGTATTCTTTAATAGATCCCCAAATTTGGGAAATTTCATGTAAAGTATATGTTAGAATAAGATGTGGTATAGCAAGTTGAAGATGTCAGCCATGGGAAATGGATCTTTGGTGACGAGTACTCGGATGAACTATCCCCGATGGACTCACAGATTACATGGCCATACATGTTGTTAACTGTCATGGGTGTTTCAATGGAGCACGTATACTATGGAGGTTTGAAGTTCTTGGTGATGTGACCACTTTGTATTAGAAAGAAACCAAGAGTGTAGAGAGATGAGTGATGTATAAGGGTTTCTGTACCAACGTAAAACAAGGAAAGTGGTGCCATTGATAGCGTCTTTTCAGATAAGACACATTTGACTACAGAAGTTACATTTTTTTTTCTTAGTTTTGTGGACTTACTTTTTCCATAGCTATTTCTGTACTTGCCCTTTTCCCTTTTGGTGACTTATTTATAAGTTTAGTTGAAATATTTCTGTCTTTGGATGATGTTTTTCACATTTGGTTATTTTTATAATGTTTGAAGTTATAATTTTTGATCAACATTTTAGTTGTAATATTTTTTCCTAGATTTTTTATAAGCTTGGTCGAGACATTTCGTATTTTGGCCTTTTCGCCTTTGGTTATTTTTTCCTAGGTTTTTATAAGTTCGGATGCGATATTTCATTACTTGGCCAATATTTTTCACCTTTACCTAACAAATTTTCATACATGTTATAAGTTTAAACGAGACATCTATAAGTTTGACCGATACTTTTTCTTATTTGGCCAACAATTTTATTACTTTGGTTCACGTAATTTCCTACTTCTGTCGACATGTTTCTTAGTTTGAGCAATATTTACCCCAGTTGGTTAAGACAATTTTCTACCTTTCATAAGTTTGGACAAAATATTTCAGTATTTGACCTACATTTGTCGCATTTGGGTACCAAGGTTTCGTACTTTTCATAAATTTGGAGGAGTTATTTCTTTACTTGATCAATATTTGTTTTGTTTTTTCACATTTGGTTAACAAAGTTTCCTACATTTTTATAAGTTTCGACGAGATATTTCGTTACTTGGTCAATATGTTCCTTCTTTTTATAAGTTTGGTTGCGATATTTCTGTATTTGGCCGACCTTTTTCCCATTTGGCTGACAAATGTTCCTACTTTTTTATAAGTTTAGTTGAAATATTTCTAAGTTTGGTTGAAATTTGGCCAAAATTTTCACATTTAATTAACAAAGTTTCCTACTTTTCGTAGGTTTGAACGATGTATTTCGTTACTTGGACAATATTTTCCCCCTCTGGCTAACAAATATTCCTATTTGGCCAAGATATTTTCCATTTGGTTAACATATGTTCCTAGTTTTTATAAGTTTGGGTGATATATTTCTCTGTTTGGTCGATACATTTTCATACTTGCTTAATAAAGTTTCGTACTTTTCATAAGTTTGGTGGGGGTATTTCGTTACTTGGTTAATCTTTTTTTTTTTTTTTCTCATTTGACTAACAAATTTCCCTACTTTTCATAAGTGTGGACAAGATATATCGTTATGTGGTCAATATTTTTTCTATTTGACTAACAAACTTTCCTACTTGATTGATATTTTTCCCAATAGGTTAACAAATGTTCGTACGTTTTATAAGTTTGGACGAGATATTTCTGTATTTGACCAATAATTTTAATATTTTGTTTACCATATTTTCTTATTTGACTGTTGAATTGGTACATAGAAGGTGTACTTTTGTCTGGTTGTGAAGTGTGGCACTGAGCTGGTACACTGAAAAAACATATATTGGTCTTGGAAATGGCTCTCTGGAGAAAGATGTAAAGACACTATGGCCACATAGAAAGGAAATGAAAGTGTGGATGTCTAATTTGATACGTGATAACGTCGCTGGTTATGACGGCGGACATGTGACCTGTCATGTTACGTGCATTGCCTAAGGTTGAATCGGGGCAGTTTGTTGTGTTGATGCTCGGGTGTCCTTTGGTGTAACCGGATAACACTAGGACTACACGGTTATAGAAAAGAGAGAGAGAAGGGGGTGACCATTTTACCCTTCGGATGCAGTGTTGATGATGCAGTGTTGATGATGCAGTGTATTCACTCCTATACACAGTGATCATCATACGTTAGGTTCCCTGACTCGTCAACCGATAGGACACCCCTTTTCTATAGTTTCCCTCTTAACCACGTGTCTCAGATGTCCCATTACCACTGTGACCGGATGTGACACCATATCTGACCAGTTTTAGTGAATGAGACGTAGTTTGGTTGTAGCAATTACCCATGTGTGATAGGGTGCGACGCCATCTTTGATCGGATGTAACTATTGTCCATGTGTGTTGACTGTACCACTAGGTGCTATTGATCAATACAAAATCAGTGCTCGAGGCGATCCTGTCAGGGAAATTGCTGATAGTAAGGACATTACTTTCTGAACTTAGCAGTCGGCATAACGTCTTGATCATGTCATCGATCACTTTAACCATCATCATGTCACTACACATACCATACCCTAAAATTTAAGTGATCCTTCGACCACTTGATCAATACTTCACCAGTACTTGACCACTATTTGAACACCACTTGACCAACTCTTGATCATCACCATGTCACTATACCTACTTTCACCGACAATTTAAGTAGTCACTCGACCATTTACCACTACTTGGCCACTATTTGAGCACGTCATCGATCACTTTAACCAACACAGGTTCACTACACGTACTTTCCCTTACAGTTTAAGTGGTCACTCGACCATTTGACCAGTACTTGCCCGCTACTTGATCACTACTTGACAACGTCACTACTTAATTTATCCATCTCTGTTTCACTACACGTACCATACCCTACAATTTTCTCACTTGAGCGGTTGACCACTGGTTGAGAACTACTTGACCACTGCTTGACCACGTTGTCGACCATTTTACCATCACCGTTTCAATATACGTACTTTTCTCTACCTTTTAAGTGTTCATTCGACTACTTGACCACTGGTTGACCGCTACTTGCCCATGTCATCGATCACTTTAACCACTACCATAATCTTAGGGACATCGTCCTCTACAATTTAAGTGGTCACTCGACCACTTGACCACTACTTGACCATTGGTTGACCACTACTTGACCATTAATTTACCACCCTTTAATCATCTCCATATCATTATAACCACTTTTCCCTAAAATTTCCTTACTTGACCACTGCTTGACCACTACTTGACCACTAATTTACCACCCTTTAATCATCACCATATCATTATAACCACTTTTCCCTAAAATTTCCCTAAAATTTTCGTCACTTAACCACCGCTTGACCACTACTTGACCACTACTTGACCACTAATTTACCACCCTTTAATCATCACCATATCATTACAACTACTTTTCCCTAAAATTTCCTCGCTTGACCACTAATTTACCACCCTTTAATCATCACCATATCATTACAACCACTTTTCCCTAACATTTCCTCACTTGACCACTACTTGACCACTAATTTACCATCCTTTAACCATCACCATGTCGCTACAACCAATTTTCCCTAAAATTTTACTCACTTGACCACCACTTGACCATTGCTTGACCACTAATTTATCACCCTTTAATCATCACCATATCATTACAACTACTTTTCCCTAAAATTTCCTCACTTGACTACCACTTGACCACTACTTGACCACTGTTTGACCACTACTTGACCACTAATTTACCACCCTTTAAGCATCACCCTATCATTATAACCACTTTTCCCTAAAAGTTCCTCACTTGACCACCACTTGACCACTGCTTGACCATCTGTTGACCACTAATACCTGGTACCCACCCCTTACCACCGAATGATACTACACTATATTCATTACAATCAGCGATCTTTAGCTTTCAAGGTTTCATTTGTAACACGTGTTATGTTAGTGAATAAGCTACTATGAACATCTACATAGCACTAATAACCACCCTTATCAACTAATTTCACTAACCCATACCCACTACTATCCCCACCGCACCTATTCCTTCTATTCGTACTAATGTACACCACCAATGCGCTAACAGTTCAAAATATTTTAACACACCACTCACCCACGTTTTTACAACCCGTTACTTAATGACTTTTCCGTATGCACCCCCTCCACGTCTGTTATGAACCGACCACCGTCACACCCGCCGGAGATTTTCCCACACTTGCCGACGTATAACTCCCCGGTACTACCTTCCAGAATTTTCCACTATGCCGCTACTTATTTAATATGCATTGTATTGTTTATACATGCTTTAATAAAAATTATTATATACCTGATAGTGTTTAAACCCGAACCGCCTAGCCTCACCCCACGCGCCCACCCCCTCGCCACCACCCCGCACCCCGTTGTTATTTATTTTTATTTTTTATTTATTTTATTTTATTTTATAATAATTAATTAAAATTTGTATACACCCACTCAATAGTTATCTGCCCTTAGAAACATAAAATCTTAGAATTATCGCCCTTAGATATGACCTAGATACCACCCCTACATACCCACCCAACTTCATGACCGAGGGGGAGTGAAAATCAGCCGAGGTCAATGTCAATCCGGATTAATCCGGCAAATACTAACCGAAACCTACGTGTATAACTACTATTGTAACCAGTGGGGGTAATAAAAAATTGTCATGTGCAGGCCAGATACGTCACACCAGTGATCATCACTCGTAGACAGTAAACGGCAAAGAATCTACAGCAGTGTTTCCCAACCTTTTTTGTGCTATGCCCCACCTAAGCCTTTCTAAAATTCTTATGCCCCCCCCCCCACCCCCCCCCACAATGCATCATTTTTAATATTAAAAAATTGAAATGTTCACTAAAGAAACTTGCATTTTTTTTAAGAAGGGCTCACGGTTCCCAGAGGGGCCAGAGCGCCCCCCCCCCCCCCTCCCAGGTCCCGCGTCCCTGTGTGTCGGTTGTGTTGGGTGAATTTTTTTTTTTTTAATTTGGTTTGGCAGTTACCCCAGACAAGCTGGTTCCCCCGCCTCCCCCTTTTTTGTGTGGACCCACATCTAAGGTGAAGATATGTGATGGGTTTTTATTTGATCATCCCGGCCCCCGACCAGACCAGGCGCACTACTGGGGGGGGGAGCAGCAAATGCACCCGATCCTAGCCAAAGGACCCATAGGTTTTAGGAAGAAATCACTAGGAAATTATTGAGCAAACACAGTAAGTAAATTTTCAAAACATGATTGATTGATTGATTTAGGAATCGACATCACAGCATTCGGGGCATTCCCATAAGCGCTCCGTCCCCATCCTCAGCAGCCAGCGAAGAGTTCCAACACCAATAGTACCAGTAGAAATCCGATTATATGTCCGTCTTGCCTTTCCTTTGAGCGTTGAGCGTCGGCCAGATCCCCTCGTCACTCCTCGCTGTCTCATTCTTGCCAGACCATGGTAATCCATTTGCTCCTCTGAGGTGTGCACGTGCTCCCACAAGGCCGCAACCACGTCTGCCTTGTCATGTATCAATACTCCACCAAGTTCTGCAGAGCCAGCCAATCTGTCCGCCTGTTCATTTCCCAGCACACCGGCATGCCCCGGAGAAAAGATCCAGCCGATGCTTGTCTCGAAGCGAAGCAAGCCACTCCGCACGAAGCCTGCCCGTCCTCACCCTCGTCAGCATGCTTCCTGAGTCAGTTACAATCACGATGTGTGTGTGTGTGTGTGTGTGAGTGTGTGTGTGTGTGCGCGCGCGCACATCGTATTCTTCATCCAGCGGAGAGCCGCAGTGACTGTCTCCACCTCCACATTTAAGCTGAATGTTGTGGTATCATATCTTATTATGATGATTTTCAAAACATAGAATGGAGAACTGAAATTCAAGTATAAAATAATTTTAATGAAAGATTTTTCTATATTATTTTAATTATTAGTAATTATTTACATTTAGTGAGATCTTTGCGTTTGATGTTTGCTGCAAAAAGATTTTATGTCAGGTTCCAATTTAGTTAACTTCAGTCTCAAGTCTCCCCGTTTTGTTATATCCAGCCGATTTCTTCCATTTTCCAATTGCCCCCCTTACCAATCGAATTGCCCCCCCCCCCCCCCACCAGTGGGGCGTGGGCCCCACGTTGGGAAACACTGATCTACAGCAATCTCCGTCATTTGGCGTGGCACTACAGTTAGATATATTATATAGTAGACTGTCTTGATGCTCTCACTTTAAATGAGAGTGTACTCGCTCACAACTTCTACAAGTTAATTAGGATAGGAAAGATGGCTACATTGTGAATCAAGATTGGTAATTGTAATTGTGAGCTTCTTGCTTCAGATCTACTTGTATGTGAATATTCCACATATCAGCATTACATTATTGGAAGATAGGTGAGAAATAAAAAGATACGATCGAAAATAGAAGGCAATAAACCAAACCCACTCACTTGAAAAATGTTACCAATACTAAAGTACAAGCACTTCCGGTCCCCAGCATGGCGGTTAGGCATTGAATCGCTACGGCCTCTGAAGTATTTCTCTTTGTGGCTGCGGTTTGAATATCGCATTTTCCTCACGTTAGACTGGTGGTAGTATATGGTTCCGTCGCCCTGCTATTGAGTGAGTGCGTGGCGCGACTCTGTGAGCTGTGAAATTCACGTGGAATGGTTTTACATCTGTACACTTTTGTTTGTACAGTGGACTGCATGTTCGGAACAATGGCTACCGGCTGTTGCTGAATTGACTGATTTGCCTTTTCGGTTATTTTTTACTTATTCCGTGCAGCTCTGTCAATGTCCTCAGCCAACTCACTCCACGCCTCCCTATCTTTATTTATTCCGTGCAGCTCTGTCAATGTCCTCAGCCAACTCACTCCACGCCTCCCTATCTTTATTTATTCCGTGCAGCTCTGTCAATGTCCTCAGCCAACTCACTCCACGCTTCCCTATCTTTAGTTATTCCGTGCAGCTCTGTCAATGTCCTCAGCCAACTCACTCCACGCCTTCCTATCTTGAGTTATTCCGTGCAGCTCTGTCAATGTCCTCAGCCAACTCACTCCATGCCTCCCTATCTTGAGTTATTCCGTGCAGCTCTGTCAATGTCCTCAGCCAACTCACTCCACGCCTTCCTATCTTGAGTTATTCCGTGCAGCTCTGTCAATGTCCTCAGCCAACTCACTCCATGCCTCCCTATCTTGAGTTATCCTGTGCAGCTCTGTCAATGTCCTCAGCCAACTCACTCCAAGCCTCCCTATCTTGAGTTATTCCAGCTTTGTCTATGTCCTCCGAATAATTTTCATTTAGGTTTCTACTTCTCCTCTCCAAGAGCTTTTGGGTCTTCTTTGTTCTATGGATTCCAGACTGAGGCTTTTCTAGTTATGCTTCTCTGGTTTTCTTAATGCATGGCTTGTGGAGCGCTAGCGTCATTTCTTCATTTCCTGGCTCACTGGGATGTGTTCAGTTCTCTCCATGACCTCCACATGCATGATTCTGTCATGCCATTTTATTCCTTCAGTTTTAAACCACGTCTTGTAAGTATTTCAGTCAAAACATAATTCATTTCATGGGATATGTAACGCTGCAATATGCACCTGACGATATGCGGTTAAATAAGCCAGGCAATAAATGGTGCAACATATAGTTTGTGGTTCCTGTGTCTGAAACTACTCAGAGTTTTTGTTTTACAGTTGAACAATCCGCCCCAGTGAGGTTTTAACAGCTGCCAATGCAAGCGAGCATTTTGCTGTTACGCTACAGTTGTTCCCAATGACATATACACGTTCCCAGACAGAATTATTACTTTAATGCACTTGCCCGGGCATTTTCGAGATTTGTAACATCTGGCGGAACATCAGCTATATAGAACAATATAATACAAAGTACCGTCCTATTTGAAATCTAACAACCTCAAAATCTGAGAACAATTTGCAAGACAATGAACTCTCCGTCTCAGATTTGTCGCTTTCTAATTACACGAAAATGCCATGTTAGACGTTGTAACCATCTGAATCCCGTGGGCGCGCGCGAGCGCGCGCGCACACACACCTACACACCACGCAACACTTACACACACACGCGCGCGCATGCACACACACTTACACACACACGCGCGCGCACACACACCACACACACAATCAGACACGCACACACACCAGACACTCACACACGCAAGCGCACGCGCACACACACACACACGCACTCCTATGATTCCTGACTGAACAACTGACTTGACCTCGGAGACTGACCTGCATAAATACAATTCACATTTCTTGAACGGTGTAGGGGTAGGGTTGCCAGAAATAGCGGCACCAAAAGGAGGACATAATAAGACAAAAAGGAGGACAGAGGACATAATAAGACAAAAAGGAGGACAAATTGTACTTTGTGAGAATGATGCCCTTTACAGGGTCGAGTAAGAGTCTGTTCCTTTCCTTTGTCCATCGAGCATTAATCAAGGAGAACACTCAAGGAAAGCACAAGTAGAACAAATTATACAAGTAATTGGTGTTTCACATTTTGTATAAATAGGAAAATTAAATAAATATTATCAAGCAATGGGTTTTAATAAAGAATGTAAACACACGGTAGAGTGTATTTACATCGTAAGTTGTAACAACAGTACATAAACAATTATAACATTAAAATATAAGAAAAGCCGGACATTTTAAAACTTTTTAGCTTTGCCTGCCGGACGGAGTACATTAGGCTAATAAGGAGGACATTCCTCTCTTTGATGGACGTCTGGCAACCCTGTGTAGGAGTAATGGTGACATAGATAGCACACGTAGCTTTGAAAGGAGTTCCGTCTACCACATGGGTGGCCTACGCGAGGCCCGCCGGCAGTCATGTTGCGGTCCGCGGAGCTAGGTCAACTGAACATAAATGTTAACTTTATTTACATATTACCAACATTACATCATGAGTCGTGACATATGTCCAATATTTTATGCCTATCAACGACACTTGGATTCCCCATTGAACTGTGTTCAGAGGTCACAGTGTTAATTCGAGGCCAAGCCCAATTTTCTAACCATAACGTTTAAGCCGCCGGAGCGATTGAAGTTGGCATATTTTGGAAAATTCGTTGACACGACATGAATACGTGCGACCGACCATCTAGTGCAGTGTTTCCCAACCTTTTTTGTGCTATGCCCCACATAAGCCTTTCTAAAATTCTTACCCCCCCCCCCCCCCCCGCCCCCTACACCCCAAACATTTGCATCATTTTTAATATTCAAAAATTGAAATATTCACTAAAGAAACTTGAATTTTCTTTAGAAGGGCTCACGGTTCCCAGAGGGGCCAGAGCCCACCACTCCCAGGTCGTGCGTCTCTGTGTGTCGGTTGTGTTGGGTGAATTTGTTTTTTTTTTTTTTTGTTTGGCGGTTACCCCAGACAAGCTGGTTCCCCCGCCTCCCCCTTTTTTGTGTGGACCCTATTGCCCGCAGTGGTCCACCAGGCCCACATCTAAGGTGAAGATATGTGATGAATTTGTATTTAATCATCCCGGCCCCCGACCATACCAGGCGCACTACTTGGGGGGGGGGGGGGGGGGGAGAGAGAGAGAGCGAGAGAGAGAGAGAGCAGCAAATGCACCCGATCCTGCCAAATAACCGATAGGTTTTAGGAAGAAATCGCTAGGAAATTATTGAGCAAACACAGTAAGTAAATTTTCAAAACATATAATGGAGAACAGAAATTCAAGTACAAAATAATTTTACTGAAAGAATTTTCTATATTATTTTAATTATTAGTAATTATTTAAATTTAGTGAGATCCTTGCGCTTGATGCTTGATGCAAAGAGATTTTATGTCAGGTTCCAATTTAGTTACCTTCAGTCTCAAGTCTGCCCATTTCATTTTGTTATATCCAGCCGATTTCTTCCATTTTCGATTTCCCCCCCCCCCCCTTAACAATCGAATTATTGCCCCCCCCCCCACGTTGGGAAACACTGATCTAGTGGATGACAAGAAGACGGGAGATGACAACACTACTGTTCACCCCCACCCCCACCCCCCCCCCCCCTTTTATTTCCACACCAGTCCGCCCTGTCCGCGACATCATCCTCAAAAGTGCGCATAGGATAAGTACATTAAAAGAAATAGAGTGTGGGGGGGGGGGGGGGGGTTGATTTGAGAAGATTTTAAGAGGTGAAACTGAGAACTGTAAGGAGTCTGAGGATTGCTTTTCTAGCGACCAACTGTATTTTCCGTATTGGATACAGTGGGGCTCTTTTGACTCTAGGGTGGTGGACTGTACCTTGGCCGAACGTGAAGCATAGTACACATGCTCTGGTTCTCATTTGGAGTGGCTGATTCTTCGGCACAGGATGAAAAGGATTCGCTTGCATATTGCTGTTAGAGCGGAATTTCCTTCATATTATTTGCTATCCAACTTTAAGGCAACCTCAACATTATAGAAGTCCATTGAGTGACCGATCAATGTATATGAGTAGGGTGGCCTACTGAAAAGGTTGGCCACCCCTGGTCTAGCTGCCCTTCCTCCCCCGTACCGCCTCTCTCGCTTTCTCTATCCCCCTATCTCTAAGTCACGATCTTTCATTCTCTCTCTCTCTCTCTCTCTCTCTCTCTCTCTCTCTCTCTCTCTGAGTTTCTGTAAGCTGTTAAAACGAATGAGCCAGTTATGTCTATGTTGTATTCTCTCTGTCTCTTCCTCTTTGTACCTCTTACTCTCCCTCTCCTCTCTCGCTCTCTCTCTCTCTCTCTCTCTCTCTCTATTCCTGTTTTCATAAGCTGTTACAATGAATGAGCGAGTTATCTTCATGTTGCTCTCCCCCCCCCCCGCTCTTTCTTTCTCCCTCTGTGCGCGCGCGTGTGTGTGTGTGTGTGTGTGTGTGTGTGTGTGTGTGTGTGTTTACGTACTCTGTTATAAAGAATGCGAGAGCTTGTCAACGTCCTGACTACTGGCTCCGTCTAGCCCACTGGACTTGGACAGGCATATTATAACATCTACGATACATCTACTAATAACACATGAATACAATCAGAAACTGGCAGGAGCTATCTCCTGAACAATCATTTATTACAATATATTACAAGCTGACATTATGATCGCAGTTCACGCTCAAACAATCGTTCACCACCAACAACCACTCGCTAGCTCACAATGGCGATCTTGACACTGTCGCCCGCATGATCATTCACAATCACAACTTCACATCATCCCGCACATATCACAGTTCGCACATTCCTCGAATATCAATACACAACGTTCATCTCCATCTATGCATCACAATACACTATCGTTCTATCGCTCTATAGCTCTCCACACGTCCGTCCCTGTTCGCTGCCTCACACACACTGCCTCTCTCCTCGTTGACCTTCCCACATCACGTGGCTCTATTCACGGGCTTCTTGCCTGACCGTCCACTAGCCAAGCCGGGGTGTCTCTTACTGCCCTTTACCTCAGCTATGCTTACACTGACTCTCGCTTACATCCATATAAGACCATGACACGCTTCCCCTTCCCCCGCAGCGAATGTGGCACTTTCTCTTGGAAATGTGACACATTCTGGTGTTATCACTCTTGGTCCATCTTCCTAACCTTGTCAGGGGATTATATGATACTAAGTACGCGCTTGCGTCCCTTTTCGCTCTGATCTTTTTCGAGATTCACTATAACCATTGTTCTCTCTTTTTCAGTACTGAGGTTTCTCTCAAGGTTTTGTCGTGGTCTGACAAATGTTGTGGTTGGGTCTACTTGTCATACCTCGTTATATTATTCAACCACCAATCCGTGACATTACATTCTGTTCATATTTCTCAATCGATTGTCTGTGCATTCTCATCTCATAGTTAATGTGGCTATGCTGGTTTAAGGATTCTCCATTGGTTTATGCCTCAGATAAGGCTACAACTTCCTCTTACAGCATTCTTAAATTTTATCTCTATGCAGACGTGGTTACCCTCGTCTCTATTTAATGCACTTACATCGATTCTTTATGAACACACTATGTCAATGTTGTGGTCATGGTTCGAATATAATTCATGTATGTCATAGTCCCCCTTACCTCATCTTAGGTCGGACCGTGAGTTGTTTCCCTTTTTGAGCACACCTCGTTTACTGTTATGGAGATTTGTTATTAATCTCTTTGGTTAGCATCACCCTGTTGGTATGTTTATTCTTGTTACAATATTATGATGTTACTCATGTACCACTATTGCTAAGCGTCATTCGTCGGGCCATCCACCATACGCGACGGCAAGTTTGGTAACACTCGCGCATTGGGATTGCCAGGCGTTGATTCTCAGCATTACAACTTATTCTATTCGCCACTATACTTACGCTCATATGTACATATCACATTATAATATATAACATATCACCTTAAAAAAAATAAAATTAGACATTAGATGTCATACAGTTAATACCTATACAATAAAATATACATCATCGTTGTCTTTATGCACGTATAGTTCTTATCCTGTGGAAGTTACGCACACGCAATTAAATTAACAGTGTTCAATGTTCATTTCCGTGCTGGAATGTTTGGCATGTCTTCTTTCTCACCCGATTATTGACGTCTTCTGCAAATCATGCTATTGTCCTTCCTTCTGTATAGTATTTAAGACTGCACCACATTTGGATAATTTCTAAATACATAGTTCTATAAAATTACTGGAATTCACACGTATAAAATGAGAAATAATTTTGAGTGTGGCCATGGTGCGTCCGTCTGTGACTGTCTTTGCCATAGTTTATAGGTTGGCATCTGGTTCATTAAACTGGTCCATGGAAATGACTGTCTGTGCTGTGACGTCCTTGTTGTTGTTGGTCGATTTCAAAAGGTAGATTCTGTAGATACTCGTTTGAAACAAAGTCAATATGGGTAAATCTTACTGTTTGATACTTGAAACTGCGTGTTGCGTCTTACTGTTCCGCTGGTAACACTTTTCACGTTGGAGGACCTTTCATGTTGGTCTATACAATGGAATGCGGTAGTATCATAGCGCTGGAGTCGTACAGCAGACAAGGCAACCCTGTAGTTACTGGATCTAAGGATATAAAGTGGGTTACGGTTAACATTTTCCGAAGGGTGGGGATTTACAAATTTCATGTTGAGATCATTTTGAGTGCTATCTCCAAACCTGCACTCGTACATGTGTGTATACATTCAATAGTTCAAATAATAATAATACACCATGTATAATTTTGAAATGTGATCGTGCATGTTTGTATGCGTTTCTGCAATTTGTGTGTATTTTCCAAAATATGTAGGATAATTTGTTGATGATTTTTGTCAGTAATTCCACTGACTGATGATTTGCATTGTTCAGCATAAATATGTGTCTGAGTTGATTTGACATAGAGTTTATCAGTGGTAAAAACAAACTTTGGTTCAACAGTAATGATATAAGTAACAAAGTTTGCTGGTTTGTCATGAGTAATATCATCTGTGTTGCGTCATGATGTTGTGTGAATAAAACTGTCTGTGAAGACATTTGTTTTCTATTTACAATGAGTAGTGCGAGTATAACCATCCACTGTGTGGACTTAATCATGCGTGCAGTTAACAGGGAGTACAGGAGGTATAGTATGTACCATGGTGATTTGTGATCTTTACTTGCCCTTGTGATATGATTGTTTTCTGTATCTTTTTCCTTGTGATGATACACACCAGTTTTTGTTTCTTGTTGTGAGATGGTACTCAAGTTGGTATGGTGTGGTACTTTGGTTTGTTCATCATGTTGTTGTATGATGAGTGGTGTAGTTAAAGCAGTGCTTGTTGTGGTGTTACCTTTCTGCCATGTGTGTGTTTTGGAATCTGTGTCGTCTGTCACATTCAATACATTTCCAATTAATAAATCACAGCATGGATTGTCTAATAAGGCACAAGTTACTCTGCCTGATAGGAAAGGTGATTTTATATTGGCCCATGCCATAGGATATTTCTCTACTGTTCCTGAAACAGTTCTGCAATAGATGTACTCATCTAGGTAGTCTTTAGGATCAGCTAGGGTCTTTCGAAGACCGACAAGACAGGAACCTGTATCGCGTACACATATGCATGCCGTGTCATTGATGTATCCTTCATGGAATGTTAGTTTTCCTAACGACAGATTTGAGGTTTTGTTCATTTCCTCAATTTCTTGTTGGGTAATGCTCTCTTTACATAATGAATGAGGCTGAGTGATGTTAACAACATTATTGAAATATGGTACAAAGTCTGATGGGTAAAACTCAGCTTGATCTGACTTTGCAGTGTTTGGTCTTATTTTCGTCTCTGTGATGTTTACTTTTTTTAAGTTCTTTGCTGAACTATCTGTTGTAATGTTTAAGACTGCATTTGCTTTTGCTTTCTGTATTCTTCTTACTCCTTCACATTCGAATCGTCTATGCCCATACGCAAGGCAAAAATGACATTTTGTTCTATATTTCCTTTGGTTTACCTTCCCCAGTTTTTGTGCTATGATAGTATTTAGGTATTCTTGATAAGTGGGATTCTTATCGCATATTCCATTTTCTGTATGTGGAGTGCTACAATGTTTGCACAGTACTGGTTTTGTTTTCTGTGGTTTGTTATGACAATCTGTGGCTGCAGATGCCGTTGCTTTCACAGTACTTTTTTGTTGAGTGTTCTTAACCGGGTTTACACTTTGGTTGTAATACTCGCGGCATTTTTCTAGTAAGTTTTTGATAGGTTCTGTTTTGTGTTCTTCTAAATACTTTCCGCATTCGGCTGGTAGTGTTGCTTTTAGTTTTTCTATTAGCAAGAAATTTACTACTGCCTGATCATTGTTTGTGTCTTTAAATTCAGATAGTAGCTTTCTGTACCTGCCTTCTATTTCCTGTATATAATGGGTAAACGACATGTCTGGGACCGGTTTCAGATCTCGTAACACTAACATTAAGGTGTCGAGGTCGTTTAAGTAGTTTGATAATATGTTTGTTTTGTAATACTCATAGTCTTTACTTGACATATTTGGTATGATATCCCATAGTATTCCTCTTTTTATTGGTACGTATAAGTTGTACCATGCATACCATCTATTTTTTTGGATGTTGTAGTCTTGCATTTTCTTTTCAAATTTCTGTAGCCAATCACATATTAAATCAGGTTTTCTATTACAATTTGCTTTGTCCTGTGCCTGTGTACTCTCGAAATAATCATGCAACTTTCCGCAATGTTTTGTGCCCCAAACTTCTGATCGAGCTGCAAGGTCTTCATCATCTGAACTCATTTTCTATTAATGATGGTATTTATACAAGCAAATCAAAGAATGCAGATTTGGGTATTTAGCAATCAAAATTAATAAACTAATCTTTATCTGCTGACTACTCGAACGCTTGATGTACAGGAACGTGATTCTCGTGTTGTTTACCGCTGACCTGGTCTGGTTACGCCGATCGCTGTGTAGAACTGAAACCTGCTGTGGAAAGAAATGATATTTTCGTTCTAACTTTGTTAACAAATCTCTGATTTATACAAAATTATGAACTGATCTTCTTCTTTTCAAAAGTAGCGTTCTTTTATGCCATTTGCATGGGACTGTGGTTCATGTGTACTTCTGACACCATCATACCTGTCAACGTCCTGACTACTGGCTCCGTCTAGCCCACTGGACTTGGACAGGCATATTATAACATCTACGATACATCTACTAATAACACATGAATACAATCAGAAACTGGCAGGAGCTATCTCCTGAACAATCATTTATTACAATATATTACAAGCTGACATTATGATCGCAGTTCACGCTCAAACAATCGTTCACCACCAACAACCACTCGCTAGCTCACAATGGCGATCTTGACACTGTCGCCCGCATGATCATTCACAATCACAACTTCACATCATCCCGCACATATCACAGTTCGCACATTCCTCGAATATCAATACACAACGTTCATCTCCATCTATGCATCACAATACACTATCGTTCTATCGCTCTATAGCTCTCCACACGTCCGTCCCTGTTCGCTGCCTCACACACACTGCCTCTCTCCTCGTTGACCTTCCCACATCACGTGGCTCTATTCACGGGCTTCTTGCCTGACCGTCCACTAGCCAAGCCGTGGTGTCTCTTACTGCCCTTTACCTCAGCTATGCTTACACTGACTCTCGCTTACATCCATATAAGACCATGACAGAGCTATTCTCATGTTCCATCCATCCATCATGTGCCATGCCGGTAAGCGTGGGCGGTCATGTTCTGCCATCTCACTCGATCACCAGAGTCGTGGATCAGCTCCGTGTTTCTGTCTCGACCATGCCACAAGGCCAAGCCATCCAGGTACTTGCTTCTAGGTCTTCCCCTTGGTCTGTTCCCCTCGATCTTACCAGTCGTCACCAAGTTCTCCAATCCATTTCTTCTCATAACATGCCCAAAAAAATTTTGACTGTCTACATCTAATTTCTCTAATCAATTTACGATCTTCATTTGTTTCTTGAAGAACTTGTTCATTGGTCTTTCTGGCTGTCCATGGTATTCTTTGCATTTTCCTCAGAAACCACATCTCTACAGCCATCAGATGTTTTTCAGCCTGACTGCTCATTGTCCACGCTTCACATCCATATAAAAGTACAGGTTCTATGTAGCATCTCAACACTCTTTTTCTCGTTTCAATTGACATCTTTTTATTTTTCAGTATGTTTTTCATCTTGCTAAAGTACTCTAAAAGTACTGGAGAGTTTTGGTCAGAGACCATAACTTTATGAAGGGAAAATCCCAACTGCACCTCCCCGCGGTAGAGGATGGAAACACACTACGGTGTGGCTAACACAGCTCTGGGGACCGAGTATCCACCGGAATAAGTGGACAACTCTGCAGCTGAGCAGAGCAGGGCACTCACTTGTCCTTACAGTCGGAAATTGCTGTCAAAGGCAGAGGTAAAAAGACCACCATGTGAATGTGGAAGGCAAGGGGAAACCACCACATTATCTTCCCAAGACTTCATGGCAAAACATATATCAAAGTTAGTGAAGGACGTTAATGGCTGTCTTAGGGCATCCTCGTCCGGTAGGGACAGTCATGAGCCACAGGTGACACCAGACCGTCATCCAGCTACTGATGGCAAAATCTTAACTAAAATAAATAAATTTAGAGTAGGAACATGGAATGTTAGGACATTAAATGAGCTAGGAAAGTTGACCAATGTTCTAAGAGAGATGGATAGCATGAAAATGAATATACTAGGCGTTAGTGAGATGAGATGGAAGGGATCGGGCAAAATTATAGCTGACAATCACACAATAATTTATTCTGGAGGGGATACACATGAAAAAGGTGTAGGAATAATATTAGACGAAAAAACAGCCAAGTCAATTAATGGATACTGGTGTATTTCAGATAGAGTTATTATGGTAAAAATCAAAGGCAAACCAATAGACATAAATATTATACAAGTTTATGCACCAACAGCAAGCAGTAGTGATGAAGAAATACAACACTTTTACGATGAAATAGAAATGGCGATGGCTCAAATTGGATCACAAGAAATAAAGATAATACTTGGTGATTTTAATGCAAAAGTAGGAAAGGGAAAAATGGAGGATGTAGTGGGGAATTATGGTTTAGGTACAAGAAAAGCTAATAGAATGGGCAAATATCAATGATATGATAATTGGAAACACATGGTTTAAACACCATAAAAGACGACTGTACACATGGATAAGCCCTGATAAGAAAATACGCAACCAAATTGACTACATACTAATTAATAAAAGATTTAGAAATGCTTTAATGAATGTAAAGACAATGCCTGGTGCTGACTGTAATAGTGATCATGTACCACTATGTGGACAAATAAAAGTAAGATTAAAGAGAGGGAAAAAAATGGTTAAGAACATGCGACTTAATAAAGAGGTTCTGAAAATAGATAAAGAAATGCAAGAACAATACAGAGTGACTGTGAAAAATAGGTACAATGCAATAACTAAAATACAGAGTATAGATGAACAATGGGAAATGTTAAGGGACTCCATTCATTAAACTAGCAAAGAAGTATAACCGAAGAGAGGCAAAATAGCTAAGAAAAAAATGGATGAATGAAGATATCTTAAAACTGATGGACAAAAGAAAACAGAGTAAAAACGACAAACAAGAATACGCTAAGATAAATAAAGAAATAAAAGATAAATGTGGGAAGGCTAAAGAAAGTTGGTTAAACGAGCAATGCAAAAAAATTGAATTAAATTCCATTAAAGATACAAAAAATATGCACAGACAAATCAGTGAGCTTACAGGAAGAAAAATAAGAATAAATACAGGGTGTTTTAAATCAAAAACAGGAAAGATAATATTAGAGGAAGATGCTATAATGAAGAGGTGGAATGAGTATATAAGAGAATTATATGAAGGAGAAAGGGAAGAATTAACAGAAGATCGTAACTTAGAAGGTCCACCTATTCTGAAAGAAGAAGTCGCTGACGCTATGAAACGTATGAAGAAAGGAAAAACAGCTGGGCCAGATGAAATCACAATAGAAGAATTAGAAGTATTGGGAGAATTTGGAGTAGATATATTAACCAAAATGTTGAATGATATTTACAGCAGTGGATATTTACCCAGTGATATGCTGAAATCTGTATTTATAGCTATACCAAAAAGACCAGGAGCAATTGATTGTGAAGATTTTCGTACAATTAACCTTATAAACCATATCACTAAGCTTCTACTCAGAATCATAATGAGAAGAACCAAAAAGAAAATAAAAATGGAAATTAGTGAAGAACAGTATGGATTTGTGGAAGGAAAGGGCACAAACAATGCAATGTATACATTACGGACACTATTAGAAAGGTCAATAGAGAAACAGAGAGACATATATTTGTGCTTCATAGATTATACTAAGGCATTTGATAAAGTAATACATGATGAACTGATTAAAATGTTGGAAGATATCAACACTGATGGAAAAGATTTAAGAATAATAAAGAATATTTACTGGAACCAAGTAGCAGCAATTAAAATGGGAAATAAAGAGGGTAGTTACGAACAGATAAAGCTAGGAGTACGACAAGGGTGTGTCTTGTCACCAGATCTTTTCTCCCTGTATAGCGAAGTAATAATGAGAGAGATCAAAGAGATGCCAGGAATACTAGTTGGAGGTTATAATATAAATAATATACGCTATGCAGATGACACAGTATTGGTGGCGGATAATTCAACAGACCTACAACAATTATTAGACGTTGTAGTAACAGAGAGTGCAAGGAAAGGACTCTCCTTGAATATCAAGAAAACAGTAACAATGGTAATATCAAAGAAAATGGTGACACCAAAATGTGACATAGAAATAGAAGGGAAAATCCTTAACCAAGTTGATAATTTTAGATACCTAGGGGCATTTATAACATCAGATGGAAGATGTACAACAGAGATTAGGAGCAGAATAGGGCAGGCAAAAGCCGCATTTCAGAAAACGAAGAGTATCTTATGCAATAAGTCACTATCACTGAATGTAAGAAAGCGAGTGCTGAAATGCTATGTAGAACCAGTTTTGCTGTATGGCAGTGAATCTTGGAATCTAAATGAACAAATTAAGAAGAAATTAGAAGCAACAGAGATGTGGTTCCTGAGACGAATGTTGCGAATTCCTTGGACTGCCAGAGTAACTAACGACGACTGCCTGAAACAGGCTAACGAAACTAGAACATTATATACAACAATAAGACAGAGACAAACGGCTTTCCTCGGTCATGTGATGAGAAGAGAGGCATTGGAGAGCATCGTAACAACTGGAAAGATCGAGGGGAAGAGAGGCAGAGGTAGACCAAGAGAAGTGATGCTGGGTGGATTGAGACGGTGGCATGGAGGAATATCAGCACCAGAGTTGATCCAGAAAACCAAAGACCGAGATCTATGGAGAGCCATGAACGCCTATGCCAGCCGGCACGGCACTTGATGATGATGATGATAAAGGCTACTTTTGCCATGGCGATTCTTGTTCTAATCTCTTCAAGGCATCTTCCATCAGATGTTATTACTGTTCCGAGATAATTGTACCTATTCACTTGTTGAAGAATATTCCCATTTACTTGTATATTACATTGTGGTATTTCGTTCTTCCTAGTGACGACCATAATCTGTGTCTTTTTACAATTTAATTCTAACCCTAGTTGTTCACTGTGTGTAACAATCGTATCTACTAAATTTTGCATGTCCTGTTCATTGTCTGCAATCAAGACTGCAGACATTCACTAGGGCTTGTTTCCTTAGCGACTCAATGAACATGATCAAGAGGATAGAGGAGGGGTCGATCCGAAGAGAATGGTTGCTGCCTCTGGAGCGGTCTCGACTGGCAAAGATTAGTTTCATCTTCGTGCCAGGGCATGCGGGAGTACAAGGAAATGAGCGGGCTGACAAGCTCGCAGGTGAGGCTACTGTGGCCGACATTCTGAATGCTCTACGAGAAGTAAGACTTTTGCGAGAACCAAGTGATGACTGTGAATCTACAACAATGGCCAGACTGCGAGAGCAGCAAATTAAAAGAGGTGTGGCCAAACAAGAACACTACGCAGGAAGCCAAAGAAGATTGATAAACCAACACAGAACTGGCGTCGTTAGCCGCTACACGCTGCGGGATTTGCTGAGGAGGGGATCCGAGCACTTATGGACTGAATGGTTCGATGTGCAATGAGGATGATCTGTCGACTAACTAACTAACTAACTAAGACTGTATCATCTGCATATCTAATGTTATTGATGCATTGTCCCCCAATGTTGATTCCTTCCATATCTTCAATATTTCTGAAAATACGTTCACTGTACAGGGAAAACAGATCTGGAGATATTACACATCCCTGTCTCACACCTCTCTTAATAGGTTGATATTGGCTTACTTCATTATCAACTCTTATGGCAGCTTGTTGTTTCCAATATATGTTTTTTACAAGTCTAAGATCTTTTCCATCAATTTGTAGATCTTCAAGCATCCTTATCATGTTGACATGTCTCACTTTATCAAAAGCCTTTGTGTAGTCAATAAAGCAAAGGTGTAGATCTTTGTTTACTTCTATAGAACGTTCAATTATGGTTCTCAGTATATACACAGCATTTACTGTACCCTTGCTTTCTACAAACCCACATTGTTCTTCTCCTATTTCAGGTTGTATTTTCCTCCTAACTCATTGCATGATAATTCTTAGCAAAATCTTCGTGATGTGACTCATTATACTAATTGTTCGATGTTGATCACTGTCGTGAAATACTGAGAGTTAATGATTCCCAGATAGACGACTGTATACACCGACTAACCAGGCAGAAGAAGGGTTAACAAACCAGGCAGGCGAACGGTTAATTCCCGAGTTAAAAACAACGAAGTGACCAGGCGAATGTGTTTATAGGTCAAGACACGGAAGTGCCCACCGACAGCCAGGTAAATCTGTCGCGTGGAAAAATTGGTTTGCAACAAAGGCAGACAGCATTATTGGACAGCATATTGCGGTCTGGGTGAATGAATAATGGAAAAGTTCCAGTTCTGTAATTTTCCACTAAAAGGTGATAATGAAGTAGGGACTTGAGATGTCAAGCAAGGTCAAGGACTATGCGGCAGAGATGACCTATAAAGAGTATCCATTTCTTTGTGACAGTTTAGTGTGTGTTCCAAACTGACCTGAAGGAGATATGTTCTTGAGTGGGAATAGAAATACACGTCCCTAATGATGGAAAGAGGGGATAATAGTGTGTTATTCGCTAAGTGTTTTTTTCAATTCCAGGAACATAGATGCCTAAATAAGGTATAAAGATATTAGATATAGTTTAGCATAGGAATATAGATGTGTGTGAATAGCAATTACCATTTCTTTCTATTTATGGATAGTTTAGACTTTGGTGAATTCATATGTCTTATGCGGATGTACTTCGGAAGCCTTGTCATTATGGCTGGAGAAGGACACTTGCATAAGTAGTAGAAAGGGGCGGCTGCTTATCACTGGATTTGTTATACTTTTCCAGGTTCCACTCTCCTAGTGAAAGCAGAGAAGAGATGAAGAGGAATACCCTTGAGTAAACAAAGTACTTACATGGAACAAAACAGAATATGAACATATTTACGATGAAGAAAGAAATAAGTTAAAATAAATACAGAACACTGTATGCTCAACCGAATATAACCCTAAGGCCCTGAAAGAGAAGAGATGAAGAGGAATACCCTTGAGTAAACAAAGAAGAAAGAATAGACAATTAGAGACATTGATATTAATCTATAGACAATAGGAATAACTGTGACGAGGTGGTGGTTTTTTCGATGTTGGATATGCACCGTCATGAAACAGACTCGAGCGCAGTCATAAATTTACGGGACTTTTATTACGGTACAGTGACTCAGTGGTGAACAGTTTTTGTTTCATTCAATAACGGATTTACCATCAGATTCAAGCATACGGATAATCCCGGGTGAGCTCTGTCCTGTTTGATGTGCTGTCCTGTGATCTTGAAGAATGAATGGGCGAGAAACAACACCGCTGATAGACATGCAGAGTTCTTTCTAACACCAACCATAGAACACCCTATCAACTACACTTACAAAATCCATACATACACCAGACATAGTTTTATTAATAAATCTTTTGTTTATTGTTGAAAGAAACTGTTGTCGGAGTATATGTTGAGAGAATAACAGAGAGAGAGTGAAACCACTAGATATATGGAAGGGAAGACAGAAGAGAGGAGGGTAGACTAAAGTCAGGCAATAATCCCAACAGATAATAAGTTGAAGATGTACTTGTTGATTCCCACTCTCCTCTCGGGGAAGAACAGGACATAATTGGTGGAGCAGCGGGGTAGGAAAAATACCCATATGACCTGGGCATAACAGGGCATATGCATAGAGGGGTACCTGCATGTTGGGACATACTGATTGGAATAAAAGGAAAAGAAGTATATATTGATGACTTTTAATGGAAGGACGTCCATTGGATATATGGTGCCATTACATTTATGGTAGAAACAGTTCATTAATGCTGGTGACTTTACAGTGAGAAAGTTCCAGACAGAGTGAATGTGGATAGGTGGTAAGACACATTACATACCTAGTCACACGGTCACACGTCTACATAAGTCTTTATCCTATATCTCCTCTTGTGGATGAGAGAGTGGTTGTGATGTACTGTGTGGTGTTGTAGATATATAATATTAGATAGACATAGATTCATGATATAGGGTCTAACTGGAATATAATTGTATAGTGAGTACTTTTTTACTGCCTTGAGGTGTCTTTACGCAACGTGCTGACTTACCTGCTTTAACTATGGCAACTCCTAAAGTAACTACAGCCGAACTTAGGGCCAACGGGGAGGCAATTGGTTTAGCTGGGTCCGAGCTAACTGATTACATCCAGGAAAGAGAGCGAGAGATTCGTCAAGCGGAACGAGAAGAGCGGAAGGCCGAGTTGGAAGTGAGAAGAATAGAGGTGGAGACCAAGCGACTGGAAATGGAACAAGAGGCCAAGAAAATGGACCAGGAGGCCAAGAAACTGGAAATGGACCAGGAGACCAAGCGACTGGAAATGGAACAAGAGGCCAAGAAAATGGACCAGGAGGCCAAGAAACTGGAAATGGACCAGGAGACCAAGCGACTGGAAATGGAACAAGAGGCCAGGAAAATGGACCAGGAGACCAAGAAACTGGAAATGGAACATGAATACCGCTTGAAAGAGTTGGAGCTCAAGACACAAACTAAGGGTGAAATAGATGCAGCAGAAGGAAGTTCATCTTCACCTGGGGCAACCAACATGAGTGGACATGGTTACCATGCCATGAAGTTTCCCTTAGCTGTCTACGATCAGTCTAAGGAACGCTTTGACCAGTACGCATCTCGTTTCGAAGCAATGTCAGTCGCTATGGGACTGGATAGGAGCAGGTGGGCTCTTAAATTATCCCAGGGATTAATCGGGTCGGGATTTGAGGTGTACACACGCTTACCACCAGGACAGGAAAATAATTACCAGGAATTAAAAGCCGCTTTGATGAAACATTTTGACATCACAGCACAAACGTATAGGAAGAAGTTTAGATCGGCTAGACGAGAGCCGGGAGAACTATTCGCCGCCTACAGTCTAAGGCTGAAATCCTATCTCCAGAAATGGATGGACTTGGCAGAATTCAAGAGGGATTATGAGAGTCTCGAAGAGATGATGGTGGTCGACCAGATGCGCAAGCAAATGTCGAAACCTCTCAGAACCTTCTTGGGAGAACAAGGGGCGGAACGGATTGATGTTGTGAATAAGCTGGCGGAACGATTCGTGGAAGTACATGGTGAAGCGGAGGAACTAAGTACACAAACCAAAGGTCAGGAGAAACAAGAGAAAAAGAAACCTAAAAACTGGGAAGGAGGAAAAATGGAACCTTATATAAAGCACACAGAGGAGAGTTCAGAGAAGGTGAAGGAAGGAAACAAGAACACCTCGAATTCTCAAGCGAAACGACCGTGGTCTGAGAGGTGGTGTTCATTCTGCAAGGTACCATCGCATAACACGAAGGACTGCAGATCGAAACCTAAAAGTTCTTACTTCGCAGCATGCAAAGTGATTCCTACATCGGTGATCACAGACAAGGCTGAGGTTGGCGAAGGAGAAAGGAACACAAAGGACACACGGAAACCTAGGAAGGGAACATGGTGTACACACTGCCAGTCGATAACACATAATACTGTGGACTGCAGATGCAAGACAAACGACGCCAATTGCATAACCAACCTCGAGGGATCAAAAGAGGAAGGCAAGGAAACGGTCAAGGAGATGAAAGACACTCAGGACCAAGAGAGACCACCTGTGGTTGAACTGATTGAAGTCAATGGCCAGCAGGTTGCTTGTCTCTACGATACAGGTTTGGATGGGGAAGCGGTGATAGACGCCAGCTTGGTAAGCCCAGACCAACTTACAGGGGAGACCATAGAGCTAAAGCCGGCAATGAGGAGTGCTGTTACCATGACGCTGCCAATCGCCAAGGTGGAGATTAAATCCAGGTACGTCACGGGCATTATTCCTGCGGCGGTATTAGCTGACTCCCTATTCCCAATGATCATTGGCACGAAATATGTCTTTTTGGGGATGCCGAAACAGCCAGCCCAAAAGGGAACAGTAACCAGGGGATCTCAGGGGAAGGAAAAAGAGGCAGAGACTCTATGCGACACCTCAGGGATAGGAGAATTGCATACTGCCCAGAGGAAGGATACTACGTTGCATCCTTGCTACAGGAAGCTGCAAAGAAGTGCTGAGCTACCAGAACGGGGACAGTACTTTCTGAAGAATCAACTACTCTATCGGAGAGCTGGGAGGGGAGATAACCTGCATGAGCAGTGGGTGGTTCCAGAGACCCACCGTCCTCACATTCTTCAGAGTGGACACATCATAGGCGAGAATCGACATATGGGTGTCAGAGAGACCTTGCAGCAAATATCCGGCCATTATTGCTGGCCAGGAATGACCGGAGATGTACGCCGGTGGGTGAAGTCTTGTTCGGAGTGCCAGAAAGCACCACCCAACAAGCGAATTAAGAGGAAACTAGCTCTTAAAGTGGAAGACAAAGTGGAAGTGTGGAGTCCAGCAGAGACCAATATACTCCAAGTAGGATGGAAAGGACCTTATCCTGTGGAAAAGGTGGTGTCCAAGAACATCTACAAAATACGGATCGGGGAAGAGAAGAAAAATCTCCCTAGACATCTCATTAGGAAATATGAAGAGAGATCCGGGAGCAACGCTTCGCACTTTATGGTGATGGCAGCCATTGGGACAAAGGTTACCAGTCCAGACGAAGACCAGAGATCGCCAGTACAACATAGGAGGGCCTATGGGACAGTACGTGATAGGTCAGATTTACCCAACGACAGGAGGAGGGAAATCACAAGTCAGGGAAAGGACAAGAGTGAAAGTTTCACCGGTAACCCAGTTCAGAAGGGGTGGGTAACGTCGGGAAAAGCGAGAATTACCCAGGACTCCAACCGAAGATTGGCTGACCAGATACAATATCGCCCAAGATGGTCCTGGAAGCAAAAGTCCAGGAGATTTGGGAAAGACGACTCGGTCCGACGAGGACGAGGCGGAACATCCCCAGAGGAAAAGCCGGGGGAAACCAAGAGGACATGGAAGCAGTGTTACAATCAGGATGGGACAATCCGTCTGTATTGTGAGCCGTCGCTGACGCAAGTCGAAAGTAGGTCGACGGAACGTACAGGAGCGAGGAGCCAACACTAGTTTCAGTCGTGAGTGGTATAGTAGGGGGTCAATTAGAGCGCCTACTGGATAATGAGGTGAGCCACGTGAGGATCCAATCATATCATCAACACGTGATGTTAATAGCTACTTCGCAGAAGCTCAACGCACGGTGGATGTGATGGACGTTGTTGCTGCAACTGGACTTCACAGTGGAATACATTTTTGGTAAGGAAAATGTAGGAGCAGATTTATTATCCAGACATCTAGCTCCGGAGGAAGAAGATTAGGGTTGTGGATCATGGGAATCAAACCTACAGTGAGAAAGATTCGACGCGGTCTAATCTCTTAAGAGGGGGCCTATGTCGTGAAATACTGAGAGTTAATGATTCCCAGATAGACGACTGTATACACCGACTAACCAGGCAGAAGAAGGGTTAACAAACCAGGCAGGCGAACGGTTAATTCCCGAGTTAAAAACAACGAAGTGACCAGGCGAATGTGTTTATAGGTCAAGACACGGAAGTGCCCACCGACAGCCAGGTAAATCTGTCGCGTGGAAAAATTGGTTTGCAACAAAGGCAGACAGCATTATTGGACAGCATATTGCGGTCTGGGTGAATGAATAACGGAAAAGTTCCAGTTCTGTAATTTTCCACTAAAAGGTGATAATGAAGTAGGGACTTGAGATGTCAAGCAAGGTCAAGGACTATGCGGCAGAGATGACCTATAAAGAGTATCCATTTCTTTGTGACAGTTTAGTGTGTGTTCCAAACTGACCTGAAGGAGATATGTTCTTGAGTGGGAATAGAAATACACGTCCCTAATGATGGAAAGAGGGGATAATAGTGTGTTATTCGCTAAGTGTTTTTTTCAATTCCAGGAACATAGATGCCTAAATAAGGTATAAAGATATTAGATATAGTTTAGCATAGGAATATAGATGTGTGTGAATAGCAATTACCATTTCTTTCTATTTATGGATAGTTTAGACTTTGGTGAATTCATATGTCTTATGCGGATGTACTTCGGAAGCCTTGTCATTATGGCTGGAGAAGGACACTTGCATAAGTAGTAGAAAGGGGCGGCTGCTTATCACTGGATTTGTTATACTTTTCCAGGTTCCACTCTCCTAGTGAAAGCAGAGAAGAGATGAAGAGGAATACCCTTGAGTAAACAAAGTACTTACATGGAACAAAACAGAATATGAACATATTTACGATGAAGAAAGAAATAAGTTAAAATAAATACAGAACACTGTATGCTCAACCGAATATAACCCTAAGGCCCTGAAAGAGAAGAGATGAAGAGGAATACCCTTGAGTAAACAAAGAAGAAAGAATAGACAATTAGAGACATTGATATTAATCTATAGACAATAGGAATAACTGTGACGAGGTGGTGGTTTTTTCGATGTTGGATATGCACCGTCATGAAACAGACTCGAGCGCAGTCATAAACTTACGGGACTTTTATTACGGTACAGTGACTCAGTGGTGAACAGTTTTTGTTTCATTCAATAACGGATTTACCATCAGATTCAAGCATACGGATAATCCCGGGTGAGCTCTGTCCTGTTTGATGTGCTGTCCTGTGATCTTGAAGAATGAATGGGCGAGAAACAACACCGCTGATAGACATGCAGAGTTCTTTCTAACACCAACCATAGAACACCCTATCAACTACACTTACAAAATCCATACATACACCAGACATAGTTTTATTAATAAATCTTTTGTTTATTGTTGAAAGAAACTGTTGTCGGAGTATGTGTTGAGAGAATAACAGAGAGAGAGAGTGAAACCACTAGATATATGGAAGGGAAGACAGAAGAGAGGAGGGTAGACTAAAGTCAGGCAATAATCCCAACAGATAATAAGTTGAAGATGTACTTGTTGATTCCCACTCTCCTCTCGGGGAAGAACAGGACAATCACATTCCAAGGCTCCTGATTTCTTTGGGATTGCAATAAATACAGAATTACATAACTCCTGAGGTATATTTCCAGTATCATATATTGTATTAAGCAGACTGAACTTTATCTACATGAGACAGCTATGTTCATGTTGTCTTCTCCGAAACATCTACAGATGTGATACACCATGAATGAGACATATATGTTCATGTTGCCTTCCCCCAAACATCTACAGATGTGATACACCATAAATGAGACAGCTATGTTCATGTTACCTTCCCCCAAACATCTAAAGATGTGATACACCATGAATGAGACAGCTATGTTCATGTTATCTTCTCCGAAACATCTACAGATGTGATACACCATGAATGAGACAGATATGTTCATGCTGTCTTCCCACAAACATCTACAGATGTGATACATCATGAATGAGACAGCTATATTCATGTTGTCTTCCCCCAAACATCTACAGATGTGATACATCATAAATGAGACAGCTATGTTCATGTTGTCTTCCCCCAACTATTTACAGATGTGATACATCATGAATGAGACAGCTATGTCCATGTTGTCTTCCCCCAAACATTTACAGATGTGATACATCATGAATGAGACAGCTATGTCCATGTTGTCTTCCCCCAAACATCTACATATGTGATACATCATGAATTGGACAGCTGTGACATGTATGTATCATCCCTCAGTCCTTTCCAGCAGACGGCTATACGCGCTATTAAAAGTTAGGACGGGATACTTAACGACACGAACTTTGGTTTGAATTAAGGACATTGATTGGCTGAGCCCCGACAACAAAGCACTTTATCGGGACAAAGGCGAAGCTAGGCACTCGCCATGTTTTGTTCAAGAGAGAGAGTCACAAATTGGTTTAGTGTGGCTTAATTTAATAGCCCACTTATTCTCTGCGCTTAAGGTGAGCATTTTAAAACATATCATGTTATGTATTAGGATGAATGCTTTGATAGAACTAATATCATGATTGAAGTTGTGTGTGTGTGTGAAAAATATGAGAATCACTTTTCATTGAAAAGTTGGTTTGAGTTACTGTCGTGTCCTCCTTTAAAGTGTCGTCCCTGGAGTGAAGAGAGTCAACACCCACATTATAATATTTTTTTCCCTATCAATATCCTGGAGAATCCACCAGCTTCCGTCCAACACACTCCATCAGCCCGTGGACACCTTTTCCTATCACTCTCTCACTGTCGTACTATGCCCCCTCTCATACTTCCCCAACGCAACATACTCAACAACTCTTGCTTCTAAAAATTAATTTATTAAAAGAAAAGTGTAACGTATATGAGACGTGTATGCGAAGAAAATGCGTGATGTGTTCTATACTGTGTGTATGATCGGACTTTCAGATAATAGCATAGTTTCTTCATTGCAAGGGCACACCACAGCTAAGGAAAGACCAATAAACAGAGTGCAACCTCAGTATTCTATTCACCCTAGCAGAGCCAATATCACTATTCTACTCTAACTAGTTTTCCACTAACAGTGCTAATCATCACACTATAGTTTTAACAAGGCTACAGTCTATATTAATTAGAACTAATAGACTATATTGACTACCTTATGCAAAACCACCTCATTCCCGGGATGGCTACTACACTTTGCCATAACGACACATGCTAGTTAATATTAAATTAATCTAACACTGTAGAGCTCTCCCACAAACACGTCCATCATAATTCACGGTTTTGGTCAACTCCCCATCTCCAATCATGGTTTATGGCAAAACCTAAAATTGGTCACGTGACATGGTTGACGTCCTGCAGGTGTTATTTGGGCATATCATCCATTGTCAAGAATCCCTTTTCCCTGGCTTAGTCACTGTCAAAGTTGTCATCACTTGTTTAGATTCCCAAAACAAGCCAGCGAGTTCCTGTATACTCCCAACAACAGTTGCCAATAACAAGCCGTCAATCTTCTGTCGACTGGTGACAATTACCGCTGCCATTTCTGTTTGATGTCTGGAAACTCTAATGACAGACGGACTGTTGTCTTCCGAGCTGAGTACTTCCGCTTCCAATCCGACTTGTTTATAACCTGTCAAAGCGATGCAGGGATTTCTCTCACTCACCACCGAATGTTCCCCTGTTGTCAACCCAATGTAACCCCGTGCAGCTGCAACTATTTACCGTCCTGGGGTTTAACATCCGATTTGTTTATACTGTTGGTTAAAATAGTTGTCGCTGGCAGATAGTCCGTTTAATCAGCAAGCCTCTATAATAATCAACTGGTTAAACCCAAGGTTTTATTTTGTGACAGTTACACAAAATGTCCATCGCCATGTTGTCCAGTCAGCTTTCATAAGGCTTACAATGTAATCTTGCTATGAGTCACCTTTCTGATATGCTTTTGGAAACCTATTTTAATTCCTAAATGCTTATCTTTTACAACGGGTCTTTGTGTTATAAAATGTTCTTTCTGAGCGCTTATTTTGTATTTCTGCTCTTATAATGGAGAAATATTACTATCTGTACAACTTTAATAGTTTGTTAGATAGATAGATAGATAGATAGAGAGAGAGAGAGCGAGAGAGAGAGAGAGAGAGAGAAAGAGAGAGAGAGAGAGAGAGAGAGAGAGAGAGAGAGAGAGAGAGATTCTCGCTTGACTTTTTCATGCACTTAGGAGTTAATCTTTTGTTTACATTGTTGTAAATACACAGAGGTGTGATTGTCTTGTAGTATTTTTCATAAATGATGTTATGGGATTTTCATGTTGTATGATATACATAATCTCACGTGTATGGGAAAAGATTCCCATGATTTCTCTTTTATGAATATTTTACCTTTTATGCTCATGATTGTTACTGCTTAATACTGTAATAAATGCTGTTATGAGATTTTCATTTTGTATGATATATAATCTCAAGTGTAGGGTAAAAGATTCACATGCTTTCTCTTTTATGAGTATTTTACCTTTTATGTTCATGTTTGTTACTGCTGGAGTAAACATAACACCACCCCAGTGGGGACAAACACATAATGAGGATGGTGCAAGAGGAGATGACTGATCTGGTAGCTATCCTTCTGCCATTTGTCAGTGGTACTTACATAATGCTGTTTGTAACTATGGAAAGGAGATTTATGAATTGTTTACATGAGACCAGTCTCAGGGATTTTGTCCATGTTGTGACAGCGGTACTATCAAGATGTTTGGATATTTAGGAGGTGAAAACCCCCTCAGGGAGCTCCAGTATCAGTCCAGAAGAGATGTACCTATTGAGTAGATACCTCACTCACTTTTGGAGTGGGTCAAAACTCTACAGTAGGCGACAAGTGCCAGGAATTAGAAACACCTTTCTTTTTTCTTCCCTTTTGTTTCCTTTATTTTTATTATGATACACTGTTATCAGAATATATATTTTATTATTATACACTGGTATCAGAATACATATTTTATTATGATATAATGTTATCAAAGTTTGGGTTTATTACTAATGTATATCGACCTTGTTTTTTTATCTTTACTCTATATAGCGCTTGAGAGATGCGGGTGGAGTATTGGAACTGAAGTTATAGTCAACTTATTTGGATTTAGAGGCAGGAAACTGGGATATCAGCCTAAACATTCAGTGTAGTGGACAAGTGGGCTGCCATGCCATCACTTAGAAAGGCAGCCGCATTAGCAGTTCACGCATAGTGTTGAAAGCATTCTTGTTTGATCTGTGTAGGGAGACTGACATACTAACAGAGGCATCTATGCACAGTGAAAGAACCTTTAAAAATCAAATCCAAATCACTTGTATTTCAAACATTTCCCAAAGAATAAACAATGTACTCAAATGTTGCTTGAAGGCAAGATCAGTTTATTTACACATATAAATAACCACATGATCATATTATACTAAAAATATTATAGACAGCCTTTCATTTTGGCATTTAACATTTTAAAAAATATATAACAAAATTAAAGCTATTTATCATAAGTGACACACTCTTGTACACAAAACTCACTGGTAAAACCACAAGTAAAAATTATGTACAGAACTGACAGAAAAAAAATGTAATTGTTCTGATCAATATCAAGCAGCGATACCAGAAAAATAAACGAATCAGCAAGTTCTGTAGGCCTATCTTGATGGCTCTGATCAATATGAAACACTAATACAAGAAAAATAAACGAATCAGCAAGTTCTGTATCTTGATGGCTCTGATCAATATGAAACACTATTACAAGAAAAATAAACGAATCAGCAAGTTCTGTACCTTGATGGCTCTGATCAATATGAAACACTAATGCAAGAAAATTAAACGAATCAGCAAGTTCTGTACCTTGATGGCAATGAATGAATCACCCAAATAAACGAGAAGTAGATTGTGAGCTTTACTGAAACACGACTACAAGAGACAAATTGGACGTTGCGGCCAAAGCCTTCGTCAGCACAGGACAAACAAATACAAACCAACACAAAACTACATGAAACACACTATGACAATATTAAACTATTAAACTAATTAAAATTGAATGTACTCATCTGAATACCGTGTCCTAGCTTGGAAGGTCTGACACACGTAGGGCGCCAGTGGATCAATAGACCGGATGTATGGTACACGGGTCAAAGGTCAAGCGGGAAGGGAGTGGGGTGGAGACGCGCCCATGTGTGCGGAAAAGTGAAATTAGAGACCGGCAAAGATGTTACGGACGCAGATGACAATTAGCAATTATCGTTAAGCGCTCGAAACACCGCTGTGGAAACCTATATAGTGTTAGTACACACAGAGAGGCATGAGTGGCGGTCGTTCAGAAAATGATGGCAAAACACCGAACGTAAATCCGCCAAGAGAGTTGACTGTGATGTCATATAAAGGATCTGCACGTACCCAGATGGTGGACTGTAAGCTCGGGGTTGGACGGTGGGGTGGGAAGTTAAATGAAGCTGTGTTGGACATTAAGGCCGTGAGGGGAGAGTGTGCCCAACTGGAAGATGAGACGGTGTTCCAATGTCTTCCGATCCCGTTCGTGGGATGCGCATGATTTGATGGCCGTGACCTGTATGTCGGCTACGCCATGGTGGTCAGGACTGTTGAAATGTATGGATACTGGTTTCTGGGCGCCGCTGGTGATGTCAGAAAGATGTTGTCGAAATCTGTCCCCAAGACGTAATCCTGTCTCACCGACATATCTCATGTCGCAACGTGTGCAGGTAATCGCATAGATGACGTTGCGACTGATGCATGAGAAACCCTCACGGATGTGGAAGGTCGTCTTAGGGAATGTCAGACTCTGGGTTTGAAGTACGTATGGACAGGTCTTGCAAACCGATCGAAGACACGCCACCGTGCCAGGAGGAGACTGGTGAGGTTGGGGTAGCCTGCTATGGACCAGCACATCTCTGAGGTTACGATCCCGCTTATATGCCACTAGAGGAGCCTCTGAGAAGACATCACGAGTGGTCGATTCCGCCCGGAGAATGGATAGATGTTTCAAAAGGATATTCTTGGCAGCAATATTGTGGGGATGATAAGTAAGTGAGAGGACAGGTCTATTGTTTCGTGGTTTCGGCCTGGAGGAGAGAGCCTCAGTGCGACTGATAGACTGGCAGCGGTGAAGAGCTGTAGATAGAACATTATCAGGATAGCCACGAAGGCGAAAGAAATCAAGCATCTCGTGGGCTTTTTGATGGAAGTCGTTGTTATCCTGGCAAAGTCGTCGGAGACGTAACAGTTGGGAGAAAGGAATAGAACGTTTGCACGAGGGAGGGTGGGAGGAGGTATAGAGAAGGAATGAGTGCGAGTCAGTTGGTTTATAATAAACCGTCGTGCATAGACCAGCGGAACCTAAAGAGACTGTGAGGTCTAAGAAATTGACAGCCGACGAAGAAATGGTGGAGGTAAGTTTGATGCTGGGATGGAAGTCTGAAAAAAAGGCAATGAAGTTCTGTAGGTCAGGCAAGGGCATGTCCGAGACACCAAAGCAGTCGTCAATGTACCTCCTGTAGAGCTCCGGGAGCCTACCGGTGTACTGACTCCATACCTGGTGCTCCAGATAGCCCATGAAGAGGCAGGCATAACTGGGACCCATCTTAGTACCCATGGCCACACCGCTGATCTGGTCGAAGTAGTCCCCATTGAACTCAAACGAGTTGAGGTTGAGGACTAACTCCGCAAGACGCAGTAATGGTCCAGTGGCTATCGAGGGATTAAGCCTTTTCTCCAAGAAAAATTCTAAGGCTTTAAGGCCGTCAGAGTGAGGAATGGAAGTGTAGAGTGAAGTCACATCTAAAGTGAAGATGTGATACTGAGAAGGGTTAGTGAAACTGATGGAACCTTGATGGCAATGTCAATAATGTCATTTTTACCAAGCAGGCTGTTATACTGAGATAATGATTTTACAAAAGCGCAGTGCAGCTGTAATCTTCCATTATTTACATCAGCTTTACAATGGATAGAAGCTGCAGAAGTATGGCGGCTAGTTCATTTGCTAGTCAAGACACTGGTCCTGGTTCAAACCTAAAGAGTGGCAGGGATTCTTTTTACCAACCACTTTGGTTTTGAGTTGACCCAACCTCATAAAATTGGAAGGAAATAATTTTCCAGCTACTGTTTGGGAAGCAAAGGTATTGAGGAAGTAAACTAATCAGCCCACATGGTTATGTCCTGGCCTAGAATATGTGAAGTAAACTAGTCAGCCCACATGGTTATGTCCTGGCCTAGAATATGTGAAGGTCTAATACTTCACCTCACATGGTTATGTCCTGGCCTAGAATATGTGAAGGTCTAATAATTCACCCCACATGGTTATGTCCTGGCCTAGAATATGTGAAGGTCTAATAATTCACCCCACATGGTTATGTCCTGGCCTATAATATGTGAAGGTCTAATAATTCACCCCACATGGTTATGTCCTGGCCTAGAATATGTGAAGGTCTAATAATTCACCCCACATGGTTATGTCCTGGCCTAGAATATGTGAAGTAAACTAGCCACCCCACACGGTTATGTCCTAACCTAGAATATGTGAAGTAAACTAGCCACCCCACATGGTTATGTCCTAGCCTAGAATATGTGAAGGTCTAATACTTCACCCCACATGGTTATGTCCTGGCCTAGAATATGTGAAGTAAACTAGCCACCCCACATGGTTATATCCTGGCCTAGAATATGTGAAGTAAACTAGCCACCCCACATGGTTATGTCCTAGCCTAGAATATGTGAAGGTCTAATACTTCACCACACATGGTTATGTCCTAACCTAGAATATGTGAAGTAAACTAGCCACCCCACATGGTTATGTCCTAGCCTAGAATATGTGAAGGTCTAATACTTCACCCCACATGGTTATGTCCTGACATAGAATATGTGAAGTAAACTAACCACCCCACATGGTTATGTCCTGACCTAGAATATGTGAAGTAAACTAGCCACCCCACATGGTTATGTCCTAACCTAGAATATGTGAAGTAAACTAGTCAGCCCACATGGTTATGTCCTGAACTAGAATATGTGAAGTAAACTAGCCACCCCACATGGTTATGTCCTAGCCTAGAATATGTGAAGTAAACTAGTCAGCCCACCTGGTTATGTCCTGAACTAGAATATGTGAAGTAAACTAGCCACCCCACATGGTTATGTCCTGGCCTAGAATATGTAAAGTAAACTAGCCACCCCACATGGTTATGTCCTAGCCTAGAATATGTGAAGGTCTAATACTTCACCCCACATGGTTATGTCCTAACCTAGAATATGTGAAGTAAACTAGCCACCCCACATGGTTATGTCCTAGCCTAGAATATGTGAAGGTCTAATACTTCACCCCACATGGTTATGTCCTGACCTAGAATATGTGAAAGTCTAATACTTCACCCCACATGGTTATGTCCTGACCTAGAATATGTGAAGTAAACTAACCACCCCACATGGTTATGTCCTGACCTAGAATATGTGAAGTAAACTAGCCACCCCACATGGTTATGTCCTAACCTAGAATATGTGAAGTAAACTAGTCAGCCCACATGGTTATGTCCTGAACTAGAATATGTGAAGTAAACTAGCCACCCCACATGGTTATGTCCTAGCCTAGAATATGTGAAGTAAACTAGTCAGCCCACATGGTTATGTCCTGAACTAGAATATGTGAAGTAAACTAGCCACCCCACATGGTTATGTCCTGAACTAGAATATGTGAAGTAAACTAGTCAGCCCACATGGTTATGTCCTGACCTAGACTATGTGAAGTAAACTAGTCAGCCCACATGGTTATGTCCTGAACTAGAATATGTGAAGTAAACTAGCCACCCCACATGGTTATGTCCTGAACTAGAATATGTGAAGTAAACTTGTCAGCCCACATGGTTATGTCCTGACCTAGAATATGTGAAGTAAACTAGCCACCCCACATGGTTATGTCCTGAACTAGAATATGTGAAGTAAACTAGTCAGCCCACATGGTTATGTCCTGAACTAGAATATGTGAAGTAAACTAGCCACCCCACATGGTTATGTCCTGAACTAGAATATGTGAAGTAAACTAGTCAGCCCACATGGTTATGTCCTGACCTAGAATATGTGAAGGTCTAATAATTCACCCCACATGGTTATGTCCTGACCTAGAATATGTGAAGGTCTAATAATTCACCCCACATGGTTATGTCCTAGCCTAGAATATGTGAAGGTCTAATACTTCACCCCACATGGTTATGTCCTGACCTAGAATATGTGAAGGTCTAATAATTCACCCCACATAGGTTATGTCCTGGCCTAGAATATGTGAAGTAAACTAGCCACCCCACATGGTTATGTCCTGGCCTAGAATATGTGAAGTAAACTAGTCAGCCCACATGGTTATGTCCTGACCTAGAATATGTGAAGTAAACTAGTCAGCCCACATGGTTATGTCCTAGCCTAGAATATGTGAAGGTCTAATAATTCACCCCACATGGTTCTGTCCTGACCTAGAATATGTGAAGGTCTAATAATTCACCCCACATGGTTATGTCCTGGCCTAGAATATGTGAAGTAAACTAGCCACCCCACATGGTTATGTCCTAGCCTAGAATATGTGAAGTAAACTAGCCACCCCACATGGTTATGTCCTAGCCTAGAATATGTGAAGTAAACTAGCCACCCCACATGGTTATGTCCTGACCTAGAATATGTGAAGGTCTAAAACTTCACCCCACATGGTTATGTCCTGGCCTAGAATATGTGAAGTAAACTAGCCACCCCACAAGGCTATTTTCTAGCCTAGAATATGTGAAGGTCTAATACTTCACCCTACATGGTTATGTCCTGGCCTAGAATATGTAAAATAAACTAGCCACCCCACATGGTTATGTCCTGGCCTAGAATATGTGAAGTAAACTAGCCACCCCACATGGTTATGTCCTGACATAGAATATGTGAAGGTCTAATAATTCACCCCACATGGTTATGTCCTGGCCTAGAATATGTGAAGTAAACTAGCCACCCCACATGGTTATGTCCTAGCCTAGAATATGTTAAGGTCTAATACTTCACCCCACATGGTTATGTCCTGACCTAGAATATGTGAAGGTCTAATACTTCACCCCACATGGTTATGTCCTGACCTAGAATATGTGAAGTAAACTAGCCACCCCACATGGTTATGTCCTTACCTAGAATATGTGAAGTAAACTAGTCAGCCCACATGGTTATGTCCTGAACTAGAATATGGGAAGTAATCTAGCCACCCCACATGATTATGTCCTAGCCTAGAATATGTGAAGTAAACTAGTCAGCCCACATGGTTATGTCCTGAACTAGAATATGTGAAGTAAACTAGCCACCCCACATGGTTATGTCCTGAACTAGAATATGTGAAGTAAACTAGTCAGCCCACATGGTTATGTCCTGACCTAGACTATGTGAAGTAAACTAGTCAGCCCACATGGTTATGTCCTGAACTAGAATATGTGAAGTAAACTAGCCACCCCACATGGTTATGTCCTGAACTAGAATATGTGAAGTAAACTTGTCAGCCCACATGGTTATGTCCTGACCTAGAATATGTGAAGTAAACTAGCCACCCCACATGGTTATGTCCTAACCTAGAATATGTGAAGTAAACTAGTCAGCCCACATGGTTATGTCCTGAACTAGAATATGTGAAGTAAACTAGCCACCCCACATGGTTATGTCCTAGCCTAGAATATGTGAAGTAAACTAGTCAGCCCACATGGTTATGTCCTGAACTAGAATATGTGAAGTAAACTAGCCACCCCACATGGTTATGTCCTGAACTAGAATATGTGAAGTAAACTAGTCAGCCCACATGGTTATGTCCTGACCTAGACTATGTGAAGTAAACTAGTCAGCCCACATGGTTATGTCCTGAACTAGAATATGTGAAGTAAACTAGCCACCCCACATGGTTATGTCCTGAACTAGAATATGTGAAGTAAACTTGTCAGCCCACATGGTTATGTCCTGACCTAGAAAATGTGAAGTAAACTAGCCACCCCACATGGTTATGTCCTGAACTAGAATATGTGAAGTAAACTAGTCAGCCCACATGGTTATGTCCTGAACTAGAATATGTGAAGTAAACTAGCCACCCCACATGGTTATGTCCTGAACTAGAATATGTGAAGTAAACTAGTCAGCCCACATGGTTATGTCCTGACCTAGAATATGTGAAGGTCTAATAATTCACCCCACATGGTTATGTCCTGACCTAGAATATGTGAAGGTCTAATAATTCACCCCACATGGTTATGTCCTAGCCTAGAATATGTGAAGGTCTAATACTTCACCCCACATGGTTATGTCCTGACCTAGAATATGTGAAGGTCTAATAATTCACCCCACATAGGTTATGTCCTGGCCTAGAATATGTGAAGTAAACTAGCCACCCCACATGGTTATGTCCTGGCCTAGAATATGTGAAGTAAACTAGTCAGCCCACATGGTTATGTCCTGACCTAGAATATGTGAAGTAAACTAGTCAGCCCACATGGTTATGTCCTAGCCTAGAATATGTGAAGGTCTAATAATTCACCCCACATGGTTATGTCCTGACCTAGAATATGTGAAGGTCTAATAATTCACCCCACATGGTTATGTCCTGGCCTAGAATATGTGAAGTAAACTAGCCACCCCACATGGTTATGTCCTAGCCTAGAATATGTGAAGTAAACTAGCCACCCCACATGGTTATGTCCTAGCCTAGAATATGTGAAGTAAACTAGCCACCCCACATGGTTATGTCCTGACCTAGAATATGTGAAGGTCTAAAACTTCACCCCACATGGTTATGTCCTGGCCTAGAATATGTGAAGTAAACTAGCCACCCCACAAGGCTATTTTCTAGCCTAGAATATGTGAAGGTCTAATACTTCACCCTACATGGTTATGTCCTGGCCTAGAATATGTAAAATAAACTAGCCACCCCACATGGTTATGTCCTGGCCTAGAATATGTGAAGTAAACTAGCCACCCCACATGGTTATGTCCTGACATAGAATATGTGAAGGTCTAATAATTCACCCCACATGGTTATGTCCTGGCCTAGAATATGTGAAGTAAACTAGCCACCCCACATGGTTATGTCCTAGCCTAGAATATGTTAAGGTCTAATACTTCACCCCACATGGTTATGTCCTGACCTAGAATATGTGAAGGTCTAATACTTCACCCCACATGGTTATGTCCTGACCTAGAATATGTGAAGTAAACTAGCCACCCCACATGGTTATGTCCTTACCTAGAATATGTGAAGTAAACTAGTCAGCCCACATGGTTATGTCCTGAACTAGAATATGGGAAGTAAACTAGCCACCCCACATGATTATGTCCTAGCCTAGAATATGTGAAGTAAACTAGTCAGCCCACATGGTTATGTCCTGAACTAGAATATGTGAAGTAAACTAGCCACCCCACATGGTTATGTCCTGAACTAGAATATGTGAAGTAAACTAGTCAGCCCACATGGTTATGTCCTGACCTAGACTATGTGAAGTAAACTAGTCAGCCCACATGGTTATGTCCTGAACTAGAATATGTGAAGTAAACTAGCCACCCCACATGGTTATGTCCTGAACTAGAATATGTGAAGTAAACTTGTCAGCCCACATGGTTATGTCCTGACCTAGAATATGTGAAGTAAACTAGCCACCCCACATGGTTATGTCCTGAACTAGAATATGTGAAGTAAACTAGTCAGCCCACATGGTTATGTCCTGAACTAGAATATGTGAAGTAAACTAGCCACCCCACATGGTTATGTCCTGAAATAGAATATGTGAAGTAAACTAGTCAGCCCACATGGTTATGTCCTGACCTAGAATATGTGAAGGTCTAATAATTCACCCCACATGGTTATGTCCTGACCTAGAATATGTGAAGGTCTAATAATTCACCCCACATGGTTATGTCCTAGCCTAGAATATGTGAAGGTCTAATACTTCACCCCACATGGTTATGTCCTGACCTAGAATATGTGAAGGTCTAATAATTCACCCCACATAGGTTATGTCCTGGCCAAGAATATGTGAAGTAAACTAGTCAGCCCACATGGTTATGTCCTAGCCTAGAATATGTGAAGGTCTAATAATTCACCCCACATGGTTATGTCCTGACCTAGAATATGTGAAGGTCTAATAATTCACCCCACATGGTTATGTCCTGGCCTAGAATATGTGAAGTAAACTAGCCACCCCACATGGTTATGTCCTAGCCTAGAATATGTGAAGTAAACTAGCCACCCCACATGGTTATGTCCTGGCCTAGAATATGTGAAGTAAACTAGCCACCCCACATGGTTATGTCCTGACCTAGAATATGTGAAGGTCTAATACTTCACCCCACATGGTTATGTCCTAGCCTAGAATATGTGAAGTAAACTAGCCACCCCACATGGTTATTTTCTAGCCTAGAATATGTGAAGGTCTAATACTTCACCCAACATGGTTATGTCCTGGCCTAGAATATGTGAAATAAACTAGCCACCCCACATGGTTATGTCCTGGCCTAGAATATGTGAAGTAAACTAGCCACCCCACATGGTTATGTCCTGACCTAGAATATGTGAAGGTCTAATAATTCACCCCACATGGTTATGTCCTGGCCTAGAATATGTGAAGTAAACTAGTCAGCCCACATGGTTATGTCCTGAACTAGAATATGTGAAGTAAACTAGTCAGCCCACATGGTTATGTCCTGAACTAGAATATGTGAAGTAAACTAGCCACCCCACATGGTTATATTCTGAACTAGAATATGTGAAGTAAACTAGCCACCCCACATGGTTATGTCCTGGCCTAGAATATGTGAAGTAAACTAGCCACCCCACATGGTTATGTCCTGACCTAGAATATGTGAAGTTCTAATACTTCACCCCACATGGTTATGTCCTGGCCTAGAATATGTGAAGTAAACTAGCCACCCCACATGGTTATGTCCTGACCTAGAATATGTGAAGGTCTAATACTTCACCCCACATGGTTATGTCTTGGCCTAGAATATGTGAAGTAAACTAGCCACCCCACATGGTTATGTCCTGACCTAGAATATGTGAAGGTCTAATACTTCACCCCATATGGTTATGTCCTGGCCTAGAATATGTGAAGTAAACTAGCCACCCCACATGGTTATGTCCTGATCTAGAATATGTGAAGGTCTAATACTTCACCCCACATGGTTATGTCCTGGCCTAGAATATGTGAAGTAAACTAGCCACCCCACATGGTTATGTCCTGACCTAGAATATGTGAAGGTCTAATACTTCACCCCACATGGTTATGTCGTGGCCTAGAATATGTGAAGTAAACTAGCCACCCCACATGGTTATGTCCTGGCCTAGAATATGTGAAGTAAACTAGTCAGCCCACATGGTTATGTCCTGACCTAGAATATGTGAAGTAAACTAGTCAGCCCACATGGTTATGTCCTAGCCTAGAATATGTGAAGGTCTAATAATTCACCCCACATGGTTATGTCCTGACCTAGAATATGTGAAGGTCTAATAATTCACCCCACATGGTTATGTCCTGGCCTAGAATATGTGAAGTAAACTAGCCACCCCACATGGTTATGTCCTAGCCTAGAATATGTGAAGTAAACTAGCCACCCCACATGGTTATGTCCTAGCCTAGAATATGTGAAGTAAACTAGCCACCCCACATGGTTATGTCCTGACCTAGAATATGTGAAGGTCTAATACTTCACCCCACATGGTTATGTCCTGGCCTAGAATATGTGAAGTAAACTAGCCACCCCACAAGGCTATTTTCTAGCCTAGAATATGTGAAGGTCTAATACTTCACCCTACATGGTTATGTCCTGGCCTAGAATATGTGAAATAAACTAGCCACCCCACATGGTTATGTCCTGGCCTAGAATATGTGAAGTAAACTAGCCACCCCACATGGTTATGTCCTGACCTAGAATATGTGAAGGTCTAATAATTCACCCCACATGGTTATGTCCTGGCCTAGAATATGTGAAGTAAACTAGCCACCCCACATGGTTATGTCCTAGCCTAGAATATGTGAAGGTCTAATACTTCACCCCACATGGTTATGTCCTGACCTAGAATATGTGAAGGTCTAATACTTCACCCCACATGGTTATGTCGTGGCCTAGAATATGTGAAGTAAACTAGCCACCCCACATGGTTATGTCCTGGCCTAGAATATGTGAAGGTCTAATACTTCACCCCACAATGACAGTAATTGCCCTGGGATTACTTTCGCCTCACAAAGGACTGATAAAAGGTAAAAGTCATTTACAGGACATCATGTGAATATGATGCAGGGCTAATATTTTCTTCAACATACGGTACTCAATGGCTGTTGCAATCAGAATCACATTAACCTCCCTCCTTCAAGGGCATTTCCTGATATCAATTTTATGACAAATTGCTGTCCTCAGTCAACAACAACCAACCCCTAATCCTACTGATTCTGACCCATCAACATCAGCCCCTCTAAGATCTCCAATACAGCCCCTTTCAGCAAGATGTTGAGTTGAACATTGGCTGATGTTTCAATGTTGATGCTCTGCTGATATTTCTAATAAATGACCATTATTCAATAATATGTTCATCATCATAAGCAAGAATAAACTTATTTACAGGTTTATTTAATTAATGTTATTTTTTCAACAGTAAACGTCTGTTTATACTGTTTTTCATGTGCAGATAAGTGTGCTACACAAACAGCGTATTACTGCGCTTTCTCACATGGTCAGAGATGACATATCAGTCAAGTACGGGATCCGTATTCATGCCTACACACATGCTAGATATATGATGTTAGACCAGTGTTTCCTAACCTTTTTTGTGCTATGCCCCACTTAAGCCTTTCTAAAATTATTATGCCACCCCCCCCCCCCCCTTCCCTCACCCAAACATATGCATCGAAAATTGAAATGTTCACTAAAGAAACTTGAATTTTTTTTTTTTAAGATGGGCTCACGGTTCCCAGAGGGGCCAGAGCAGCCCCAATTCCCCCCCCCCCCCCCCCCCCCACGCGTCCCCGTGTGTCGGTTGTGTTGGGTGAATTTTTTTTTTTTTTTGGGGGGGGGAAGGGGGGATTTGGCGGTTACCCCAGACAAGCTGGTTCCCCCGCCTTCCCCTTTTTGTGTGTGGACCCTTAGTCTCACTGTGAGCTAATGCCCACAGTGGTCCACCAGACCTACATCTAATGTGAAGATATGTGATGGAGTTTTATTTGATCATACCAGCCCCCCCCCGACCAGACCAGGCACACTACTGGGGGTAGAGCAACACATGCAACCGATCCTAGCCAAAGGACCGATAATCACTAGGAAATTATTGAGCAAACACAGTAAGTAAATTTTGAAAACATATAATGGAGAACTGAAATTCAAGTACAAAATAATTGTAATGAAAGATTTTTCTATATTATTTTAATTATTAGTAATTATTTAAATTTAGAAGAGAATTTATGTCAGGTTCCAATGTAGTAAACTTCAATCTCAAGTCTCCCCGTTTTGTTATATCCAGCCTATTTCTTCCATTTTCGAATTGCCCCCCTTAACAATCGAATTGCCCCCCTGTGGGGCGTGGGCCCACGTTGGGAAACTCTGTGTTAGACAAACCAAGCGACACTGGATGGGTGATGTGGATACTGCCTTGGTCATCTCTACTTCCCAGAACATGAGATGGCACCCATGCTAAGCTGTGTTGTACAGGGAGCCCATGCCAACGTTGTTGACATCCCCACCCCCGTGGACATGTTCGAACACATGACAACTCAAAATACTCATGTGCTAAGGTTCTCATCATCACATGCTAATCTTGAGCAATCACAGGTTAGCCCTAGCTGTACTACATCATTTTAAATAACATTTTGAATACATCCCATACATCCCACCCAGGAAAAACACATCCCCCATTCACAAACACACACCTCCCATCCACGCACAACCCACACACACATGCCCAACCCATACACTCATCCCCTCACACATTCTTAGACACACGTACTTATCCCTCAACCACTAACACCCACACATCCCTAACCCACTCATCAACACATACATCTCCTATCTACCCACCCACACTCACACACCCCAAACACCCATCTAAAAACACATCCCTACCCTCACACACATCCTTCACCCACCCACACACCCAACCACACCCCACCCACCCATCCTTTATTCACTCCCAGCTCCCCTCCCACACAACACCACACCCACCCCAAAGACACATCCCTCACCCACACACACACATTTCCTCACACATCCACACATCCCCAAACTACAATCACCCTCACTACCCACACATGCATCCTCCATCCAGCCACACACATCCCCACCAAATCAGACATATCCCCCACCCACACACACATCCCCAAATCCATCACCCACCCCTCCCCCAACCCACACACACACTCCCCAACCATCCCACATACACACATCCCTCACCCACACTCATCCCCACCCACGCATATATCCCCATCCCATCCCATAACCCACCATCAATCATCCACCCACTTATCCTCCTCCACCCACAGCCACCTAGCCAAACACACATCCCCACCCACACACACACACATCTCCCCGCCAACCTATACATCCCGCTCGTACCCACAAACAAATCCCCCACCCACCCACACAATCCCACCCCGCCCACCCACACATCCTGAAACCACCAACACACATCACGAATCCACCCACACACATATCCCCCCATCCCCCAACCTACTATTACGATAAAACTCCCATACTTTACACACACATACAGTGACGATTGTCATGAGCATTGTCGCAAAATTGTAAAGAAAATGGAGAAAGATTGTACATATATATTTTGTAACTTAAAAATTAGTGATGCAATTCAACTCTCTCTCTCTCTCTCTCACTCTCTCTTTTCTCTCTCTCCCCCACTCACTAATGATCTCGCTCACATTACAGTAATGTTATATTATACATGATAAAATCAAGTGTCATACATATAAAATGATGAAGTGATGCAATTCAACTCTCTCTCTCTCTCTTTTCTCTATCTCTTTTATCTCTCTCTCTATCTTTTCTCTATCTCTCTCTCTCTCTCCCCCCCCCCCCCAGACTCACTAATGCTCTCGCTCACATTACAGTAATGTTATATTATACATGATAAAATCAAGTGCCATACATATAAAATGATAATGTGAAAGATGAAAATACACAAAAAATATGGAATGGCATATTACAGGACATGCGTGAACTCAACTCTCTCTCTATTACACAGGCACACACTCACACTCATTAACTCTCTCTCTCTCTCTCTCCCTTTGTCTCTCTCTCTCATACTCACTAATTCTCTCACCCACTCTCCAGTGATGTACATGTGTTCATGTTATAAATTATAACATCAATTGACATTCAAAATGGTAATATGAACATGAGAATACACAAAATATACGGAATAGCATGTTACATCATATGCGTGGGCTTAAATCTCTCTCTCTCTGTCTCTGTCTCTGTCTCTTCTCACCAACATACACCCATAGACACTCACAAACAATGCGCGCACACATACACACACATTAACAGATCAATTCTTCCATTGTCTCTCTCTCGTTTGCTCTCTCTCTCTCTCGCTCTCTCGTTTGCTCTCTCTCTCTCTCTCTCTCTCTCTCTCTCTCGTTTGCTCTCTCTCTCGCTCTCTCTCTCTCTCTCGTTTGCTCTCTCTCTCTCGATTGCTCTCTCTCTCTCGTTTGCTCTCTTTCTCTCTCTCGCTCTCTCTCTCTCTCGTTTGCTCTCTCTCTCTCGTTTGCTCTCTCTCTCTCTCTCGTTTGCTCTCTCTCTCTCTCTCTCTCTCTCTCTCTCTCTCTCTCGCAATCACTATTTCACCCATTAAGTCACTCTCTCAATCTTTCATTTACTCAATATCACACTCGCTTTTACTCTCACTCACACACAGACAGACACACACCCTCTCACTATCAATTACACACTCCCTCGCATACACACAAAAGCATATACACATGCATACACGAGCATACACACAATATACACACGCAAATACACACATATCCCCTCG